>JAUMHQ010000081.1:17022360-17035795 GCA_032361165.1 Enteromius paludinosus
AGATTTATGTATATATATATATATATATATATATATATAAATGCTGTTCTTTTAATTATTTAAGTTTCAACTACATTTATCAACGTTTCTTGTTAATTTGTTATTTCACCAGCTGTATATGTATATGGCTGCCGCAGCATGAACGCTATCTCAGTTTCTTTTTGCTTGTTTGCTTATCTGTATTTGATTTTAATTTCATTAAGTAGATGTTTCGCTCCACCAGCGTTCTAATGCATTTCTATTGGACTGTTAAATAAATCTTGAATATTTGTTAGCCCCACTTATATCCTAGCTCATATTTCATCACTCTGTGTGTGTGTGTGTGTGTGTGTGTGTGTGTGCATCTTTCTGCTTTCGTTTCATCCCCACAATATGCCGGAGCAGCACCCACAAGAGGACGAGAGGGGGAAAGCTCGTCAGAGCTCATCTGCTAATTAATGTCTGATTAAAGCAGTGTGCCTGCAAGGTCAGATTTAGTTTCTCCGCTCAGCCTGCATGAACACAACTTCCATATTAATCAACATGTCCAGCTGCGCTCGCTTTAAGATTGGTTTAAACTGCCATTCTTCAAAGCTACGTGATCTTGGTTCAGATGTAACAGAGCTCTAGAGAACATCATCTGCTTTCTTAGGGAAGCTGATTGATGCTATGTGTCAATATTGTTCAGTGCACTCGACAATGATGGTGGCATATTCTCATTATCCGAATTGTGTTGTTAGTTCATGAGAATATGCTCATTTGACAGGGACTGAAGTCTTTTTTAGCCTGCCTCATCTGGGTTTTGTGTAATGTATGCTGTTGTTAGCTACCCACTTTGCTGTCCTTTCTGCTTATTGATAGGGTTGGGAAGCCTGAACTTATCTAGAAGCAGTTACATTCTAAATAAAACAATACCCCTTTTTGCAGCTGCATTCTTCTGCCATGCATCTAGAGAAGAAACTGAACTTTTTTTGCACTACTATTCAGTTGCGCTATAGATGTAATATTTTAATAAGCCAGTTTTTTTTACTGATTTAGAGGTATATAGCACAACCAATGTCAAGTCTGCCCATTTTCAACCAATATATCTGTAGTATATGGACAATGTGTACTCTTTCTCCATTTTACCGGCTCCTAGTAGTTTATTTTCCAGTGAGGCAAATTGCTCCAGGGCTTTTGTTAAAAGTAAGGTTTGCACCTCTGCATGTTTGTATCTCTGCCCATGGACAGTCAGATTGACAGAGGCTTGCTGTCCACTGCATTGTGGAAGTAGAATTTCCTCACCCCTCTGGCTAAAGGGAGCAAAATAAAATTAGCAGTAAAAACCCATTTTAAGTCTATGTAGATAAAAGGTGCAACAATTATTCTTTATTATTTTTTGTTAAATAGTATAATTATAGAATAAATTTTTATCAATATTATTAATTTAATTAAATTTTATTTTATTTTATTAATTTTATTTTATTTTATTCAATTTTATTTTATTTTTTTCTTTATTTTATTTTTTATTATTTTTTTTTATTTTATTTTTTTTTTTTTTTGAGGAATCTGAACCAAGGTCAATAGGTTTACTACACATTTACATATCACAAATATTGAACGAAAACATATTATTATTATTAAAGTATTTCGTTTAAAACACCTTATAGACAAACAATTTTGAACATTATGATAACTGTGCTATTGGCGCCAAATTACAAGCTGCATTGCTTGAGACAAAACCCAAGTGATTGTGTCCCAGTTAGAGCTCCATTTCCAGTTCTGTTTAGCATTCATCATGTGTTTTTATGTCAAATTACCGCCTAATGTTTTATTTAGCGTTATGCTTGTTGAGATTAATGTTCCTTTGAAAAGGACTCCTGTGACTCTTTTACTAACTGCCCTAAAATGAAGAAAAAAGACCCCTATTTCTGTGTCTGGTGTGACTTCCTGTTGACCCTGTGTTTGAAGAACCGTCCAAAAGTTGACTTTACAGAGCCTCAGTATCTTCCGTGACTGCTAATACGTATACGTTCATTGTTGTGCGCCTTTCTGTCAGTTTATGTGAGGCTGTTGTTTGCGTGTGTTCTCAGCATGCCGCTTTTCCAAGGGTCCTCAATGCTGAGTAATAAGCCGTTTATTTTGTTTCAGTCTCTCTGTTGAAACGGAGCCCATGTCGACAACAATAGCCTTTCAAATCCTATTGCTTACTTGCCTAATTTCCTCCACCGGGAGCGCGGAGAGGAGGAACCTCTCGTTTTGCCCCTCCGCCTCTCCGTGGAGGAGCGGGTGTTAGGTCATTACGTGAGGATGAGAAGAATGAGCGTTCTGTACGGAGCCCCGCGCGGTATTGATCTGATTGACCGCCGCTAAGGACGTGACTCTGAGCTGTTATTGGTCTGTTTGGGAAGGCAGTCGTGTCCTCTGGAGTTAAAGTGTGTGAATTAAGTGTGTTTGAAAGGTAGCGAATGTAACGCGTTCTGAATTGACTGCGCCGCATGATGACTCTATTCTAGCGGCGCTGGGCCGTCTCGAGTCTGCAGGCGATGGCCTCTTACTTTCAAATAAAGTAGTAAAAGAGCAATGCGGCCACTTTTGCACTGATTTCTAGAATATGAGCCGAAAAAGTATGGATGAAACGGTGTTGGAGATGTCTCCTGTAATCTCATCACCTATGTCTGTTTATCTATGTATTGTTCTATCGTTCTGCTATTCTCTCTGTTGGTCTGCCATCCATTCTTTATTCTTTTGTTCTGTCTGTCTTTCACTGTCTATCTATCTACCTATCCATCCATCTGTCATTCTGTCATCCATCCTTCATTCTGCTGCTTTCACTCTGTCATCTTTTCTTTTTATCATTCATTTTATATCATTCATTTTAAATAAATCTGTTTTTCTTTCCTAATTTTCTGTCTGTCAGTCGGTACATTGATAGTTCTCTCATTCTGTATATTTGTCTTATAGATAATCTATCAATTTCATTGAATTTTAACTTCTGTGCATTGAAATTCAACTAATATTTGTAGCGAAAGTTGTGAGTTGGCTTGAACCTTTGGCTTTTTTCTCACAGATTAGTCCCATGCTTAAAACATGAAAGGCTGACGAGCTGAAGTCTTGTTGCGTGTGCTTGGTTTTTTGGCTCAATTCTGCCTGAGATCAAAGCCACCGGTGCTCCATGCTCCATTTGAGGCTGAAATCCACTCCTAATTGCTTGGCCACTTAAAAAATCAATTTGGGGTTTAATTGAATCCATAAATGCCTTGGTGGCTGCTTGCACTATACAGTCCCAAAGATTGTGCTATAGATTATTGGTCGTGCAAGTTAATGGTGTTTAGGAATGCTTTACTGCACAGCGAGTCAGTGTTTATGGGGTTGAGCGTAAGGAAATTGTTTAGGATACCTAACACCAGATATACATTCCGAAAGGAGGATACACGAATGGCGGAAGTTATCTAGTCAATATGGCTAACGGGGATGTCTGTTTTTGCTTATTGCCGTGATTTCAGCATCTGCTTTCTCAATGAGGACATAAATGTCTCCAGAACCGCTTTGAGAGTCACTTCACGTGTATTTTATGGTAAATCCAGTGTCAAATCATATACACACAGAAATGTAAAAGTATTCGCGGCAACTCGTCAAAATAAAAGTTCGGTTTTGACATTGTGGCAGAAATATATTACTATTATTTAGAATATTGTATGTGATAGGTATGGAAGCCCGCTTTCGCCACTAAATAAAAAAATTCTGACTTTTTTCCTCAGCAATTCTGAGAACATATCAATCTTTTTTTTTTTTTGCTCAAAATTTTACTTATCTCGCAATTGTGAGAAAAAAAAGTCAGAATTGTAAGATAAAAAGTCGTATTAACCTTTTTTTAATTTTTAATTCAGTGGCAGAATCGGGCTTCCATAGATAGGCTACTACTACTACTAAAACTAATACTAGTTTGTTTTTAAAGAAATAGTCACACAATACTTCTTTTTAATTGTAATAGCAAAAAATAATGTGTTTAGTTTGCATTCATTGAAAGACAAATTAAATATGGGGAGAAACTTGTTTACTGTTATTATTTGTAGAAAAACCTAAAACACAATTTTAAATGTTTTATTTAATAAAAAAAAAATAGTGTGTTTTTTTGATTAGCGTGCTTTTGTGTTTCGCTTTTCACCACATACAGACATTTTGGTACTGTGACAACACTAGTACACACATGTTTGTTTTTCTCTATATATCTAGTATTCGAGTAGATTTGGTACTGTTGGTCCCAGACCCTCAAAACAGCTAAAATATTAAACTTGAGGTGTCTATCATTAAATGCTTAATGTATTTGTACAGTACACCACTATACCTGTACATAAAAGTTCGTTTTTTCAATTATTCAAAACTGAAATATCTTATGCCGTGTTTTTCTAAGAGAAAAATAAGCAGAAAACATCTGAAGCTGCTATCCCATATGAGCTGCAGTGTTTCGTTTATTTTTTTTATGCACGTGAATTACTAGAATATCTTCCATGTTTGTTCTTCGAACAGGTATTTTCTGGTAATGTTACAGTAACAGCAGTATTCGGTGCATGATCAGATTCAAATGAAGCTGCCACAGAAAATGCTGAATTTCCGTGTTTCCGTCTGAAAGGAGAAGCTGAAACCTGGGTTCAAGATGTGTTAACAACCTCTGTGGCATGCAGTCGGTTAGCAGGTACGCTCATTTCAGATCGAAATTTAAATTGGTTTCATAGCAGCGGGACGGATGTTCTCGATGGTTTCGAAAGCAAAAATATTGCCACTTTTGTTAAAGAACTAATGATACTGCATTTCATCTTCTCAGCATGCATTTTTAATATGAGTTTATGTACAGTAAGTAGATAATTGTGGATTTTTCACTATCTGTTTCTGGGTTTATTGGATCGCATGGTCAAGACAGGAATATAAATGTTTGATAGAACTTGTTAGTCAAGTTTACTGATTGCTCGTAATGCTATAATGGCTGTACTTTCAAAGCATTTTGCACTTTAGCATTTACAGCAGTGCGGTGTCTTCCACTATAGACGTCCTTCATAGTGCAATATTATACACACATATGTTTTTTTCAAACTGAGAGGTGATGTGAAGTTATTTGCAGTGTTAACCAGCAACACGCCACAGATGCTGTCGATAGAACTTAACTTCTATTGAACTGAGAACGATCCTTTAACCTTGAGATCAGAACATGTCGATTTACCAGCTCTACTGTGCTTGTGTGGAAATTTCCCGAAAGCCCGGCATGCATATTTTGAGAATATGATTGATCGCTCGTTGTCAAATGAATGCTTCGTTCCCACCAGGATAACTTTGATTTTGTGACATTTTCTGACTGCAGAAATAAAAAAATAACCGTGAAGATTCTTGTAACATTAGATTAGATTATATTTCTTGTCATTTTGTACCTGTGCTTCATTATTGAAGTGCAAAATATTAAATCATCCTGCCTAAACACATTTCACATTTCGTTCTCCTGGACAAAAGAAGTGAAGATGTGCAGACGCTGCAGTCTGACAGATGTTTAATTGAGTTGTACAATTGATGCAGTAGCAGTTAATAATCTGTCTTCACCTTGATACTCCGCCCTGATCTTTATCTGCAGCCGTGTTTTACAGGCCTATTTTCTATTACAGCTCTTACACCTTGTGTCCTGTGTGTGTGTGTGTGTGTGTGTGTGTGTGTGAGGGAGAGAGAGAGAGAGAAACTCTCTCTATGTGCTGCAGTTTATGGAGCTTTTTTTTTCACATTTCACCTCAGAAGCTCCTCATGGATGTGGGACTCAGGCCGGAGCCAAAAGACACACACACACACTCTTATTTAGATCCACTGATATCAGAAGCGAAATAAATATATATTCTTCCAGTTGAATAAAATACTACTTCTAATTATGTTCTAGGATTGCCAAGCTGATTACTAGATTTAGTTTTATTTACCCAAGCCTGCGATTAAAATGCCATCTGCTCTTTTTCTGTGTGTGTGCTTCACCGGAAATTTATAAAATGAGCATTTGCACTCTTTGCTTCTGATTGGCCACTACAATCTAGTCGTGCTGAAAACCACAAGTCTGTAATTTTATTCATAAGACTAAGGTTACTCATGCTTCAAGGGTTTAATGAGTAGTGCTCAGTTTTGGTTTTGTAATCTTGAACAATAGGTTGACATGGATGCAATCTTAAAATATGCATACATTTTTTTACCTTATTTGTTTGATGGTTCATTTTTCCAAACTCCTTCAGTGATTGGCCAATTTAATTTAAAGCAGTGTTTGTGAGCTTTTAACGCTCCAAAAGTGGCATCTAGTGGCAAAGAATGTATTTTCATTTTCATTCAGATCAACATGAAAAGACCAACAAGTGGGCGGGAAATAGGCTAATATTTCATTTTGACATCATCATGAAATGGCTTGGGACTCATTTTAGTGATTTGGAGTCAAAACTGAAAAACTTTTTACATGGTGCACCTTTAGATTTAATACTTTGCATGAAAGGTCATTTTCGAAAATCTATTTAATCGACTAAATGTAATTTAGTAGATAATCTTGTCTGGAAAGAAAAAAGGAAAATCACTACCCTAGTGACAAAAGGCATTTGAAATGCATTTATCATGCTTTAAAGGGTTAGTTCACCCATACATGAAAATTCTGTCATTAATTACTCCCCCTCACGTCGTTCCAAACCCGTAAGACCATCATTCATCTTCAGAACACAAATGAAGATATGTTTGATTATATGAGAGAACCATCCTCCATAGACAGCAACACAACCGGCAGTGATCCAGGTCCAGAAACACATCGCAAAACTGAAGTTGATCCACTGATGTCACACGGACTGTTACCTGTGTTTTTATTATTTTTCTGGATCTAGGATCATTTCAGTTGTTTTGCTGTCTATGGAGGGTCAGATAGCTCTTTGATATCACCAAAAATATCTTCATTTGTTTTCTAAAGATTAATGAAGGTCTTATAGGATTGAAACGACATGAGGGGGAATAATTAATGACACAATTTTCATTTTTGGGAGAACTAACTCTTTAAGCACACTACAAATACATTTATATATTATTTTTGCCCAGCAAACTGTGTGTGTGTGTTTACCTCTGTTCTCATGCCCGGACTCATTCCCAGGAACTCATGGCCCCGCCCTGCTCGTTTGTTGTCATGGTGTTTCATTGTTGTCTCCGCCCAGTCTTACGTGTATAAGTACCCCGGATGTCTTTGTGTGTTCACAGTTCGTTGTTGGTGTGTAACGTGATTTTCCTGTTCACGAGTTCTCTTTGCAGTCGTTGTTTTGTTTGTTTTTGGATAACCTGTTGCCGACCTTTTTCCTTCCTGACCATGCGATTGCTTTTGCCTTCGTTGTCTCTGTCTGCCGGTGATTGACTCTGCCTGTTTGTTCCTCGACCCTCCATTAAAAGATGTTGCGAATGAATCCGAACGATAAGGAGAAGAGGAGGAGATGAAAGGTCAGACAGACATCATTGGTTGTCATGTTTGTCTTCAGTGCAGCAGATTTGAATGAGATTTCAGAAGAGCGTCGTCACACTTTGAACACCACTGGCATTTAAAATTCTCCTTAAACACTCCTCCTGGTGTGTGTGTGTCTGTGTGTGTTTCCTCAGGTTGATGGGTCACTGGTGCTGTAAACGCCAATAGTCTCTGTAGGTCTGTGATGTACTGCTCGCTTTCAAGGGGAAACCCTGAGCACTCTGCAAGCAGACGATCTGATTGGGTGAGGAAATTGGCCGCAATAATAACCAGGGCTCTCATTAATATCAGTGCAGCGTCCGCAGGGATCTCTTATTCATCTCTCTCTCTTTCTTTCTCCCTCAGTCTGACTCCCACCTTTGTGAATAGCTGAATACATTGAGAATAGAAAAACACTGCGTAAGTAAACACTTGGTATTCTGTTTGGTTACAGGCATCTCTAGTGCCTCTTGTATATGAGGTCTTAGCCTGAATATCTCACGCCACATGAAGGATGGTGCACAGTCTCAAAATGACAGTTCTTGTGCTGTTCTGCAGCCTTTTCTTCCTTACAATAAAAATTAATCATGTCGTCTTTTTCCCTGAAACGCAGTTAAATGATAAAAAACAGAAATTGAATATGTGTGTGTATGAATATCCTGGCAGACAGTATGGGGTTATACATCTCCAGACTTAGCTGCAGAAACAAAGAGTTGTATATTTGACGCCAGAAACCAGAACAGACTAGACTAATCAGGATTGGACTGGCTCTGATCTACAGATCTGATTCACTAAAACATATCAGTCTCATTCAATACTAAAGGTTGCACATGTTTTGACTTAAGCTGACTTATTCACTAGTAAAAATAAATTCATAAATAACAGAAAAAGACACATTTTCCATGTAAAGACGTGCAATGCAGTCTGAAATTCAAAATACTGGTGAAACCCCTGTAAAAAATGAATATGGAAAAGTGTACAGAAAATGATATGCTCTATAATTTTTTTTACAGATATTCAATCTAGTTTAGGATTAACTAAACCCAATTTTTTTCAATTACTTGTATTAATCGTTAAACGGTACAGTGTGTGTTTATGTACTGTTCAAGAGTGATTAGTAAGATGGGTTTTTTATGTTGCTAAAAGTCGTAATCGTAAAATTATAACGATTTAAAATAACTGTTTTCCATTTTATATACTTTTAAAAAATTACATTTATTTTGCTGAATTTTTAACATCATTACTCCAGTCTTCAGTGTCACGTGCTCCTTCAGAAATCATTCTAGCAGGCTGGTTTTCTATTAATATCTCTTTGAAATATAATATAACGGGAGGAGCCAACGACGGACACTGTGGGAGTGGTGTCAGGCCTCGGAGAGGCTTTTAATTGACAAAATAAGTGTCCAAGGGGGGAAAAGTGTCCAAAATAAAAAGGGACTGGTGTCCTCGTCGTGCTCCTGGAAAGGTGAGGGTCAGATAGTGTTAGTTTACGGAAGGGTCCAGAGGAGGGGTGGAGTCCATTCTCATCAGGCTGCTCTCACTCGCTCTCTCTCACGGTTTGCGTCTCTGGTGGCTCGCTTCCTCTAGCGGCTCACGTCTCCAACGGCTCACATCTTGGGCAGCACAGATCCGCTCCAACGCACCCTTCCTGGACCCACGAGGACACCAGTGTGCATGCACGGGGAAAGATACCGGTCTCTCGAGGAGAGGCACGCTTGGTTTTTAACGGCGGCGATGATGAGGCACCATTCGTTTCAGGTGCACCTCATCACACGCCACTAAGCCTGTCCAGTCCTGCGCCCCTCCTCTCATCCACCCACTCCTATCGGAGACCTGGTGAAGGGCGATGAAAAAGTGACGGGAGAGGCGACAATTGCCAGGGGAGGCGGCTGCCTCGCCACAATAAATATTTTGTTGTCAATTCACTTCACATATATTAATATGTCAATATATAAGGTTAAATTTTTTTGTGGAACCATGTGGAATCATGTGTGTTTGATTTGACCATGCCAATAAGGAACCTTTATTTTTAAGAGTGTACTGTGTAATAATTAATACACATGCATTGTTTCCTGTAAAATCATATAGACTGATGCATATCTAGGAACACCAAGGCTTAGCTTAAGTCTGTGTCTTTGTGCCGTGTTCAGATGTGTGTGTTTTGCTTTTGAAGGACACAGGTTGGCACAACAGCCAAAGAAGAAGAAGGGCAGGAAGCATGAAATGAACCTGTCTGAGCTGTTCTTAACTTAACACACACACACCCCTCTCCATCAGACAGTGTTTTTTCTCAGCTGTCACTCTCTTTAGACGGGAGCGTGTCGCTTTGCTCTAGCTTCTTCCCTCTGAAGCAGCCCAGAGGTGAGGGCTTTTACAAAGCATTTGACAAGAATGTGCTACACTTATGAAGTGATATGTGACTTGATTCGCTGTTGTGTGTGTGATTGTGGAGAGGAAGCTGGTAATTGGCTGTGTGGTTTTGGTAGAAGCTCCTGGCAGTCTCGTTTAGCCCTTTGGCGATCATAAGAAGTTGCACAGTGCCATTGCAGCTTCTTCTGGCAAGTAATTAACCACTGAATATGTAAACTGACACTTTATTACTAACTGGTCTCACTGCATAAACGTACATGGGTGCATATTTTAGCGGGACACAAAATATGTACCAATTTGTTTATTGTCCTAAAGACAGTGATTAGCATGATCATGTGTGTTTGATTAGGGTTAGAGGTAAACTCTGCAGGAAAGTGGATATCATGGGCCAGATTTGAGGATCCATGTGATAGACCTTTAGCAACAGTCCCCGGATATTTTAATTCTGCAGCAATAAAAACACAGCAATACTTATCTATGCCACTGTTATTAAAATGTGCTAGGGTCACGTATTGATCCTGTGTTTTAGCACCACTCAGTGGACATTTCTCTTTGAAACTGCAGTGCAAAAAGTGCACAGAGGTACATATTTTTTATGAGACCTGGTTGCTTTATTTACGTAGCATTTACATAAATATCATGCTTTGAGTATGTAGATGCTGATATACATGATACAAAGTCTTTAAAACCAAAGATATATTCTTTATTAAAGTTATGACTTGTAAATAACCCCCCAAAACAGCTCGTTTAAACATGCCCCCACTTTTCTACATCATAGAGTGGGTTTATTCTCAAACACCACCCAAATGTTTATGCAAATAAAGAAGGCGGAGCTATTATTCTGTCTGTAGTGTTGCTGCGGGCGCCATGTTCTGGAGACAGTGTGTGTCGTTGTGAAAGTTAAACTACTTACTTTCTGCTTCCAAAAGAGGACACGACTAGAAATCAGTGTTAAGTTGTGTTTCTAACACTGTTCCAGAACAGTTGAACACAAATTCAGCGCTTTTAGAGAGGAATGGACATCTAAAACCTTGAGAATAGTCTATGCTGGCTGTGTACAGAGACTATAAAGTTGAGCAATTCTCTTCAGTCTGCTGCTTCTGACTCATAACCTTTAAGTAAGTAAGTTCTTATTAAAACAATCTGCTACTTACTGTACTATTCAAACGTGAGTTTTGAGCAGTGAAGGGTAGTGCTTGTTGTTTGTCCGATCACGAATGCAGACATGGTGTTAGTTTACGAGGCGTGATGCAACATGACACATACATTTAAGTCATGGTAATAAGTAATTATGTCTCCACTGGATCAACAAATGCCTTGTTTGTAATGTGTTTTATTGTGTCATAGCACCAGGATGCAGTATCACGTTATGGTAAAAGGCGTAACATTTCCACAACATGCTTACAGTATTTGACCAATCACAGTGCAATGGATAGCTGGCCAATCAGAGCTCACCTTGCTTTTTTTGAACAATGATCTTTGTACAAATCGACCTGTTTCAGAAGGCGGGGCTTAGAGAAGAAACAAAAATGTACAGTTTGTGGAAAATAAATATTTTTTTAACACATTGCATTATGCCAAATACACTAAATAATGTTCTTTTTAGCAACATCATATGCCCCCTTTTAAATAAAATACTTAGAAATTTGGTCCAGCAACCAGTGCTTCTTCAGAAAGTGCTCGCTCTAGCAACCCGGTGCATTGTAAGCTTTGTCTTTGATTCTCAGGGGGCTGATATAAAGCATCCTTACTCACGGAAATTGCATAAATCCAGCCAATCAGATTGTAACTTGTTTTGGAAATGCTGTCCCGGGCTGAGACGGCGTTTAACAGTAAATCAGCTCAGGTTTTATCGTGTCTTACTTTGGGAGGCCTGTGTAAATGATTTCCACCATTTCCTGGTGGGGACATATTTATAAACATAATCACGTTACATTTATTGTTTTCGTTCCTGTTTGATTTGCTAGAAAAGGTTATGGCTTATGGTTTGTGCGAGCCCAAAGCGCGTCAGGAAGCGCAAATTTCATGCTCCTTTTGAGGGGCAGAAATGTCTAGAGAAGCAATATCTCCTCATAATCTGTGTAGAGCCTGAATTACATTGGCAGATACTGTTTCATAAGGTTGTGTGCTTCTAGAGACTATTTGCGGACAACACAAGCACAGAACAATTTGAGAAGCCGTGGTTTCCTCATCTCACCCGCTGAAGTTTTAGAGTGCTGGGTGAGCTTTTCTCACTACCTGAGTGTGAACCTCAAATGAAGTGATAATTCAGGACGACAGTCTGATTTCAATCAGCTTCCTTTAGAGAATAGCTGGCTCACAGCTCACCCGGAATTCATTAAGCTTATTGGCTCTTTGTTTGATCCGATAAGATGCATCTCATGCTCTCGTGCTCTCTCCGAAGCACTGGCCCTCTACCACCAGGCTTTATCTACAGTATGTGTGTTTGTGTTTTTCTAATATGAGCCAGACTAATGAAGTACAGTATCATTTCCAGATTATTGACTGTGGCTCATATGGGGCACATTCAAAAGTGGCATAAAGTATAAACAAACCATAATAACTAAAATTATTATTATTATTATTAATATGACGATGATTAAACAGTTATTACAAATTTCTATTTCATAAATGTATAAATATATAAATATTTTAATCAGTAAGTTAATTATTTTTTGCATTATTAATATGAAATGGCTTTTAAATTATTTTTTTAGACTAGTTACAAAATTTTATAAATAAAATAAAATAGTAGTAGTTTTACTCTGTTAATATATATAAATAACGCTTTATTTTATGTTAGCTTGAAAAAAAAGCAATTTATAACACAGTTTATAATTACTTTGATTTTAACGTTTTATTAAATATTTGAATTACCTAAGATTAATGAATGTTTAGAAGATTTTTTCATTGGAAGATTATGTTAACTAATTAACTTATGTTAAATAATGAAACCCTTAGTAAAATGTGAGAGTAATAAAGTATAGCCTATTGGGACTAAATATTACGGTTTTTGACGCTGTGAATGAACACCACTGCATATCCAAAAATCTGAATGGATATTTAAATACTTTCAGTTAGAGTTCATGTTAATAATAAAGGTTTGGCTGCGTTTCGGCTGTTCAGCGCCCTCTGCTGTCAGAGAGTGAATGTGCGTTTTCATGTAGTGCTCTTCTCATCTGTGATGACGCTGACTGGGACATGTTCCGGAACAGCTCCGATGATGTCAGCGTGTTTACTGAAGCGGTTATGGGATTCATCGGGAAACTAGCGGATGATACTGCACAGAAAACTAATATCAGAACGTTTCTCAACCAGAAGCCTTGGGTGGATAAAACCATCCGCGACTCTCTGAGATCTCGCACCGCTGCCTACAACTTGCATCGGGGGACATGGACCCGTACTAGGCAGCGTCATATAACGTGCGGAAGGCGGTGAAAGAGGTGAAGCAGCGCTACGGGAGGAAACTACGGTCACAACTCCAACAGAGTGACTCTAGGAGCCTGTGGCAGGGACTAAGGACAATAACGGGCTATAAAGCACCAACATACGGTATGATGAACGCGGACGTGACTCTGGCAGACGAGCTAAACACTTTCTACGCTCGCTTCGAGGCTGCAGCCAAAG
>JAUMHQ010000081.1:17035895-17049680 GCA_032361165.1 Enteromius paludinosus
AGTACATCACACAGTACTGATCCATTTTGCACATCCACACACATGGTTTTTGCACTCACTTTGGACACTGAACTTTCCCTTTCACTCACACAATCTGTACTTCAATTTGCACTACTCATTTTGCAGTTGGGAGAAGTGTACACGGGGATAAATAAGTGGAATTTACCATTTATCCCCAGTATGCCTCCTTACCCACTTTCACTATTACACTGCACTGCACAGCAAAGCACACGGGACACTTGCACTGATATACTTCTTATATATATATATATATATATATATATGTTTTTATTTATATAGTCATATCATATTCTATTCTACTTCTATTCTCTTTTTATTCTATTTTATTTTTATTGCTAGTTTACTTTTTAAAATTCTATTATATTTATCTACTGTACTTATTTTTATATTCAACATCTATTTTGCCATTTTACTTTTACTTTAATTGATAATACATTTTTTTAAATAATTTGGTCCGTTTACATTGAAACACAACCCTTTAGTTTTCAGGCTAAAACGAGGTCTGCAGCATTTTCAAATGTCTTATTTTTGGGGGTGGAAAATGCCAGAGTAGGCATAATCATAGCAAAAGTAGTGCGCTAGTGTAAACGAGTTAGGGCCTACATACTGTAGGAACATTCTCTTGCCATTTACTTTTGCTGTCAGGAACTATTTTTAGCATTTTACGGACTTTAATTTAAAAAAAGAACTTAACGCCTCTCAGCCGTGAGTTATTCGCAGCACAGAACAGCCTCTCATACCTTATTTCTTACACGATTAATAACAAATTATCACAAACGTATTTATCTTTTTAAGAGACTTAGTGTATAAATCTTCCTGTTTTCTGATCCTAATTCACTCATGCTATTCCATTGTTGCTTAAGTGAATTGATATATACGGTATGTAGATAGGTTGTTGTGATATGTTAGTGGTGCATGGGACCCTGGAGTGTGTTTCTGTTTGTGCTCTTTGATATTTACTCAGTGTTCAGGTTCTTTTTCCACACCGTTTTATCCTCAGCGTTCCTGTCTGTAAATATACAGAAGGGATAAAGGGATAAAGAAGCACATCAAGATATTTGAACTTCCCCAGAAGATCTCTCAACGCAGCCATAAAATAAAAAAAAGACCCATCAGCTCAGCTTACATTGATAAGTACAGCATTTTGTTGTGTAATCGGATCCGCAAGGCAGGGTTTACATGAAAGATGATACATTTACATAAATAAAATGAAATTTTTATTCGCTATCAAAGGAAATCCAGCTGTTATAAATAAAACATTAATAATATTATTCACACTGTTTGGTATCGGCAACTCCGCAGAGACCCCGAGGTCTGGATTATAGTGAAGGGGGATTGGTGAAGCTAAAGATCTGGCTCCGGATCCACTTCTGAAAGGGGTTTCAGGGGCAGATGTTTAGTCCATGTTTAGGTTTCGGTCGTGTTAAAAATGCGCATACATTGGCCAGTTTGTGTGCAAAGCCTAGTGTACAGTGAGAACATGAATAATTCACTTTGTTTGACGGCTGGATTGAAAATAAGGGGAGCCATTGGAGACTGTATGTGAGAGCGATCCACAGAAACCAAAGGAGGATTTTGGGTGGAGCCGCCCAGCAGGGGGGTGCGATCTAAAACCCCATAACCTCACTTAGCCTGCCAATAAAATCTCCTATTATTTACTGTTTTGTATACACAGAGAAATGGAGTGAAGAACAACACGTTTGGAAACACAGATGTCTGTGCTGTGAGAGTAAAGACGGTGATGGCCGGCTCTGGTCTATAGATAGCCTCTATCTTTGGCAGGGTATGATGTAATGGAGATGAAATATGTTTTCTGACACCACCAACTTTTAAGCATCATTTTAACAGTCAGAGCCTCTTCGAACAGCAAACTATCACAGTCTCCCTCACTTTCTGCTTCCACTGTTATTTACCCTTCACCTTCCGTCCTTGGAGACTTTTCAAACGAGTGGAGTGTGTAACAGCTCTGGAATTAAACTTGTCGGCGATGTCGTTTCCTGAATATATTGCAAACTGTAACAGATGCGGCTGTTAGGGATGGACGCTGGTACACGGTGTTCATCACGTAAATGTAGCTGTAGTGGGACTTTTTCAGCTTACAAGCATTTCATTTTTGCAGTAGTTTTGTCACTGGTTATGTTGGTGGTGTATTGTGGATTGGTTTATATATTGATTTCATCAGATTATGAATCAGGGTTTAAGGAGTATAGTGACAGTGATTCCTGGTATTAATGGGTGGTGTTTACTGTTTTATGTATGACAACAGAAAACATGATGTGAACAGCTTTATTGGGCATCACAGTGTGTTCATAGAGTAGAACAGATCTGAAGTGCCACAACTCGTCTGAACGCAAACTTCATAACACATGACATCAAAAATATGCTAATTAATAAGTGATGTCACTCGCTGCCACGAGTATCACAAAATTCTGTGGGAAGCGCTGCTTTTTTTCATTTAAATATATTATCATATATTCATTTTAATAAATTGTATTAATAATCATACATACTGTGGGGTGGCCAGATTATATTCAAGATTTGTATTTAAAAGTGACCTGAGGAATACCATAGGTGACACTTTATAATAGCTTTCCCTAATGAATTATTAAAGTGCTTCTATTATGGATTTCTGAAAATGATATTTCATGCAGTGTGTAACACAGCTCTAAGCGAATGAAAACATCCTGCAACGTTTTAAAAAAGTAATTGTCTCTAAAAACTTCTCCAGTCTTCGGTGGTGGCTGACGGTCATTCACTCAGTAAAAAGGACCAAACTCATTATATGACCCAATATATTGACCATAACTAAAATAGTTTGTAATCTGCTACTTATTAATGGAAGGAAAAAACTGTCACTGTCAGGTCATATATTAAAAGTGGCTTTCATATTTTTGAAGGATCCTTTGCCAGACATTGTTTTGGTATAATCATATCAATATTGAAAAGCATTTTAAAAATTGCATCAAAGCTTATTTTAACTAATAGTACATCTGAATAAAATTAACAGCTAGCTAACAAATTGCTTTGTTCTGAGATTTTTGTTCTAAATCTTTTATTGTTATGAAGTAAATCAAGGATTTACACCAATTCAGACAGTGAAGTCTTACCATTTACCATTCATTAAAATGAATCGGTTCAAACGAGTCGTTAAATTGCGAGTTGATTAGGGGTGGCACGGTTCACAAAACCCACGGTTCGGTTTGTAACACAATTTTAGGGTCACGGTTTTCGGTTCTGTACAGTAGGGGTGAGCGATTTGGAAAAAATATCATATTCCGATTTGTTTCTGGGGACACGATTCACAATTTTTATCACAAATCTTTTTCAAGTTGGTTTTTTTAAAACTATTTTGCAAATTACAGAGGTATGGGTGGGCAATATGGCAAAAATATCATATTACGATGATTCTTAGTCATTGATTTTACTATTTTGCAAGTTGTCTGAGCAGTACAGACCAACTAATTTGCCTTTTTTTAATTCAAGTATAAAATAAAGATATTTAGGCCCAAAAAAAGTATATTTTCCAATAGATACACATTACAAATAAACATAATAGAAACAAACAGTGCTTTTATTTTTCAGGATGAGTAGGTGTATTCAGCAGTATTGAAAGGTGAAACACTATATACTTCTACACTACATCCATCATTTACTCAGTCTCAGCTCGTTTTTATCTGAATGAGTTTCTGTTTTCTGTTGAACATTGTATTACATTCAATGAGGACCAGCTACTGTTTGGTTACTCAAAATATATTTTTTGTGTTTAGCACAAGAAAGAAGTTAATACAGGTTTGGGACAACATGTAATTGAGTAAATAATGACACAATTAAGAGCTGCACGAGTCTAATATACTGGCACGTTTTTCTCTTTAAACATCCGCTGTGGTGACTGAGGTTCACGCTCTGTCTGGAAGCGGTACGCATGCTCACGGACAGATCCAGTGTGTGAGACAGTTTGATCTGCTCGCACAAGCCTGACTGATCACAGGCGGATTTGCCTCCACTTCCTCGAAGTTTGAGTCTCTCATGGTGTCAGTAGGGTTTTTTTTGGTTTTGTTGCTGTTTTCTCAGAAAGTTGTTCTTTTTTGACGTGTCTTTTATAAAGAAAAAAAGAGTGTTATTTGAAATACCGAAGCTGGGTTCTGCCAGGCTTGTCTTAACTGTATGTGTGCAGGCCTGTTGTCCTGTTAAATCTGTCTTTGAGCTGTTGCCAGTTGCTGAGAAATGTCTACTCAAGTCATATAGCAGATGTTATTTTTAGTTACTATTGATGAAGGCTTTCTTTAATGAGATGAGCTGGAGAAAAACATTGAGAAATGGCCTGAAACAGAATCAAACTTAGCCTCCACTAGGCTTTTATAACTTATATATGACTATATATGTTTTTAAATGTGATATTCTGTTATAAGTGGCATCATTTATATACTAGCAGCGAAAGCTACATTATGCATGTTGCTGTTGGTGGGTTCATGTTAGCAGAAGCTCAAGACACTGCGTATTGCATGTTAAATCATCTTGACTTCTCTCTCGATGCATGTGTGCATGTGAAGTTGTCTGATTTTCAGATTATAGCTGATTCCGGCAGTTTTATAAGAAGCTACTACTTACCTCCCTGAGCGTTCAATGGACACTGGTGGCTGCTTGAAATGATTTGATATGGATACTTTATTTCAGTGTAAATCCCTTATCAGTTAATAATGCTGAATAGTGTTTGTGTATTTATTGTGTATTTATTCATTCAATCATGCATGCATGTATATAAAGCGTGGCTGACACAGAATAGCGTTTGAATTACGGGGACACTGAAAATGTCCTCATAAAACACCTACATATTGTAATACCTATGTCATACCCATGCCATTATGCAAATTTGTGTCCTCATAAACCACATAAACCCGCACACACACACATACATACACAAATACATGCATGCATACATACAATGAATGAACAAATAAATGCACAAACACTATTTTTGACAGGATTTTCATTTTTGGGTGAACCGTTCCGTGGTTTAATACAGTGACCAAAATAAATGGATTTAGCAAATTATGCATTGTTTTTATAATATTATATTTATTGTTTATCTCAGTATACATGAAAATAAATAGCTGCCTTTTTTTGTAGAAATTGCACTAGCATATAGAGAACGCCGAAGATCTTTAAAGTTGAGTAGTGGTCCAAGCAGAAGTGATTTTAAGCATTAGCGGCACACTATAAAACTTTAATCTGTTTTTACATCTACTGCCTGTCTGTCTGCTAATTTAACCTCCCACAGAGGCGGCATACAGCCCAGCTCTGTGTGTGTTCACACTGGAAAATGACAGTTTAGAAAACAATATGCCCATGAGTGTTAATGCAAGAAAGACTTAGACACGCAATTATGCTGCTGAACAAGACAAATTGAAG
The DNA here is from genome assembly GCA_032361165.1 of Enteromius paludinosus. Lineage (NCBI taxonomy): Eukaryota > Metazoa > Chordata > Actinopteri > Cypriniformes > Cyprinidae > Enteromius > Enteromius paludinosus. The sequence goes on from JAUMHQ010000081.1 coordinate 17,041,326, forward strand.
GAAATAGTCAGTTAATACTGTTCAGGGAAGAGAGAGAGCGAATGAGGACCAGGATAACAAAGGAATGAGAAAGAGACTGAGGGAAAACGTGCCATGGGAGCGGATGAGTTTGAGATGGACGGCATAATAAAGTGGAACATTGACATGGGGTCAATCAGATTTTGGCCCACAGAGATAAAGACAATGTGAGCGAATGAGAGCAGGAGCTCCAGCCAATAGGAGTGCTCAAGCATGATGACATCACAATGATGGGAGGGAGGGGATTCCTGTGGTGAATCCATAGCTGTTTTACTCTGTGCTGGTTGCATGTCAGGCTTTCTTGCCTTATTTATTTGTTTGTTTTTTGTTTGACTGCGTTTGGTTGCATGCTGAGGAGGAAATTCACTAAGAATGCATGAAGCCAGCTGATAGTGCCATGTATTAACTTACAGTAATCTTTCGTATTTTTAAATGAACTGTAGACCTATACACTATGCAAGCTTCAAGTGTGCAAGAAAAACTGACTTCACTGATTATTAAAGTGTGTTATACTGTATATGGAGCATTTACTGGTCCAGGTGTTTTGTGATGTTCTGCAGCAGCCCCGCTTTAGTCATGCTGCATAGTATTCGGTCAACCTGATAAAATGTTGATTTACGCACACAGATACACACGTGCACACACACACTGACAGCATGAGATGACACTCACCAATGTGTGAACACATCAAACGTTGTCAGATAGTGTTGGTAGATGTTGCTTTGCTGTGAACTGTGAAGGCAATATTTGCTTGAAATCAATATAGCAGGTCATCAGCCTCTCTCTCTCTCTCATCCGCTTATGTTTTTACATTTAAACTCTGCCGATTATCACATATCTGATTTAGTAGATCATTAGAATTCTCGTTATGTCTGATATCATCGGTTTGAATGTAATCTGTCCCATAATGAATTATAGCCCACAGGTTTGCCTTTCCTGCTCAAAATCTCCCTCTTGTCATTTTACACCATACTTCGGTCAATTTTCAAACATGTAAACCCCAGTAAAGACAAAGTATAGATATAAAGGATCATGACTTGCTACAAAAATATTAAACAGCACAACTGTTTTCAACATTGATGATGAAAATGAGCAATTTATGTAACAGTTTAGAATAGGGAACACTTATTCACTGTTATCTACGAATTTTCTCCTGATAAATTGCTAATTTGCTGCTTACTAATAGTTAGTAAGTTGTTGAGTTTAGGTATTGAGAAGGAGTCAGGATGTAGAATAAGGCCATGTGGGATCAGGCTTTAATATGTGCTTAATAAATAGCTAATATTACAGTAATGCATGATAATAAGCAACGCGTTAAGAGACCCTAAAATAAAGTGTTAACAAAATATTTTAAATCCACATATATATGACACTGAATTAAATTTTGATTAAGCACTGTAAATGCAGTCTTGGTGAACTTCTTATAGTATGCAGTACAGTATGTAGTACAGTATATACATAAGCCATGCTGCAGTGTATTTTGCGATAACGTAACTTATACGCCCATTTCTTAGTTAAACAAATAACTAAATGGGCATGAAATAGTTTGGATTTTAATTGTATTATCTGAGAAGAGAGTATAGGAGCATTGGTTACTTTGGTCCAATATAGAAACAAAATGTTAATTTAACCGAAACGAGAGCTGTTGCAGTAATACAGTAAATAACCAATATCAGGTCATTAGAAATATTTTGCGAGCTAATCGGGTTATTTAGCGTTATTTAATGCTGATGTTGTAATCTGTGTTATTGTTCATTGATAAATGTGTTAAACTGGCATTATAGCCTACAGGTTTGATGCTTGAAATGCTTAATCACAGCACACATCTAACCTCTCTCTCTCTCTCTCTCTCTCTCTCTCTCTCTCTAATCCTCTCTTGCATCTCCCCTCCCCTCTCTCTCTCTCCCTCTCCCTGTGCTGGTGTGTGTGTGTGCGCGTGTGCCAGCAGCTCCCGTGCGTGTGTGTGCGTGAGGGAGGCACTATGCAGTCGGAGCTCCACACACACAGAGCATGCCTGTGAGTGCGGGCTCGGGCAAACATGAGCCTTCCCAGCCCAGAGATCGTCCACAGCAGCAGCCTGAACTCCCGTCTGAGCCCCCCTCTGCCCTCCCCCTCTCCTCTCTCCCTCTCTCGCTGCCTCTCTCTCTCCCTCTCCTCATCTACTCTCGCCCTGCGCAGCCTCTTCCCCGCCACCTCTCCAGCACCAGCCGGGGGGACATCTCCCGCTCTCCGCACGCCGACGTTTGCCGAGCGCCGGCCGGCCCCATGGAGGAACCCCAGGGCAGCACACTGGTCGTCCGCATAGGCATCCCTGACCTGCAGCAAACGGTGAGTTCTGTCAGCGCTCCAAACTCTCTCTCTCTCTGTCTTTTATTGCCTGTCCTGTTCGCTTCTCCTCTCTTTCAGGCATGCACTTGATTGTTCTCTTTCTTTTTGTGCCTTTTTTTTTTCTATCCTCGTCGCTCTTTTTGCTCTTGAACACAACCCGTCTTCATTAGTGCGACTGCGGCGGACTTTGAAAACTGGGCACTTGGAGAGAGACGGAAAATCAAAGGTAGATACAGTGATGCTTAGCTTTAGTGCAATTCACAGGGACTTTTTCCCTCCTGTCGCGAGGCTGTCAGACTTGTCAGTTGGGTTTCAGCGTATTGTACCGCGTCCCCAGGGCCCTCTGGAGCGACATATGGTGCTGATGGATATGAGAGCGCTGTGTTGAAGTGCGGTAACTCACCTGTTCCTTTCGGACAGATACAGGTGTTACGGTTGCAGGTGGCTTGTCTAATTTAATACTTTTTTTTTTTTCAGTATTTCACAGTCTGAAGCCAGGATTTGAAGGCAGGCTTGAACTTTGATTGCATATGAGCATGTGAGCAATTTTTTTTTATACCTGAGGTTAGCTGTGACATATTGAAGGCATTGTGCGTAATATTTCAACTTTAATCTTGTAGTATACTTTATTTTTGAAATATTACAACTTTATTTGCATTGTTTTAGATTTTTTTTTTTGATAGCACTAAAACGGAGTCGTACTGTTAATTCCTGTGATGCAAAGCTGAATTTTCAGCATCATTACTCCAGTCTTTATTATCACACGATGTGTCATAAATCATTCTAATATTATGAATCGCTCACATTCTTAATGTTGGAAGCAGTTTTGCTGCTTAACATTTTTGTGGAAACCATTTTTGTTTTAAATATAAAAGAACAACATGTATTTAGAAGTATTTTAATGGTGTTTATTGTCACTTTTGATTTAATTTTATGCATCCTTGCTAACCATCTAACAGTCTCTAAGCCTTTGATTGGTAGTATATGGTAGTATTTTTCTACTGGAATACATAGTTAATGTTGAATGGATGTCATATGACAGGTGCTAACCAGACAGGAGCCAGCTAACTATCTAAACCTTGACCTCTTGGAGCTGAGGAGGGATTGTGGGATTGACAGCAGTGAGGAGTATAATGTGAGAGCCTCAACAATTATTTATGCTTTGTACCTTAATGCAAATAATAAGCAGATGGCACGCCATGGCTGTGAGGATCTCAAAACGTCTCAAGATTTACCAGTAGTGCTGTAGCTACTGGTTGGTTCTATGTTCTAACATGTATTTAAGCCTGATTTCAAATTTCTGCACTTTATTTATAGCTGTCACTTATTCACAATTACAGCAGTTACAAAAATGTGCAGATGTAAGTGTATGTTTGCTGATTCAATAGACTCTGCATTGAAAACAAGCATTGACCATGTTGAAGCCAACCAAATGTGGCATATCTGCGATGTTTTGGCCAGTGTTTCCTTTTTTAGCCAGTGACCTCCATTGACTGTACGCTGAGTAAATGTGCAAACAATGAAGCTCACGTGATCCTGACACAGATGAATGTGACAGTTTAGTAGAAACACCTACTAGTGACCAGCAGCAACTGGTTAGCCATTAGTAGCTCATTGTGGGTGGGTTTATTTTTGTTGGATTATGCATGGTCCTTGTCCACTTGTTCAGGTTCCAGTCCTAGGTTTCATTGTCTGGATTGAGATGAGGTTGGATTCCAAGAAAAGAACCAAACCTGATTGTCTGAATCTATGTGTTTAGCCTTGGTTGAGTTGGTTAGTTGGTCATAAGAAGGTTTGTTGCATGTTTCTCAGCCTGTTTAGTCGATTCCTTTGGTGCATTTGATGCCTGTGAAGTGAGTAACTGCAGTAGAATGAGTGAGCATCAGATCAATGGCTCATTCTGCCTGTCAGAAGTGTGTTTCTCCTCGAATCTTTCATCCTCTCTTCTCTGCGCTGTATGAGTGTGCATTGGTGGACATGCATGCATTAGTGTGGACTATTGGTTGCATGCGAGTGTGTAAGTGTGTGGTGATGTGTCAGAGCCTCATTAAAAGCAGAAAGTCAAAGTTTTAATGAGTGCTGTCCTTCAGCAGGGCCGTGAATGAGAGCAGAAAGAATGTGTTACAGTAAATGGCAGATTTTCACTGGCGCGTCCCACCGCCTTTCAAATGCTAACTCGCACCCGCTCAATCCTGATAGTATCTTTGGAAGCATTATAATCCACATAAACAATATCAGATTGCAATCTCTATTCTCATATGCCCACATCCGGCTCCTGAACTCGGAATGTCTCGCACAAGTTATATAATGTACGCATTTTTGGGAGGGAAGGGGTCTTTGGAGGTTTTTTAACTTTTTCATCTGAAAGACTCTGAATGGTCCTCTTATAAGAGATCCCCTTCCTAAATTCTAATGCATGATTTTTATATAATAAAACAACCTTTTTTCATAAAAAGAATGAAATGTTCACTGAGTGGTGCTAAAACAGGTTGAACCCTGGCACATTTTTATTACATTGATATAGGTTTGTTTTGCGGCTGTTTAGAATTGAAATATCCGTGGACTGTTGCTAAACGTAAAAGCTTTATCTTGTTGGAAATATGCTCCACACCAAATCCAACCCTAAACCTACCTGAAAGTGTTAACAAATGCAAAACTGATATAAAAACACATTTGTTGATGCACTTCTCACGTACATCTCTGTACTCTGTGAGCTACCGAGCAAACCTACCATCTATAAAACCCATAGATATAAAGCTGTATACAGTATGTGTGATGCTAACGTTCAAAAGCATCAGCTTTTAAGTCTCCCAGCATACAGAATCAATATTGTCTTGAAGTCGCAATGTGATATTCTTCATGTTTATTTTCCATTCTTTGCTGTATCGGCAGAAACTCTGTAAATGTGTGTAAAAAAGGAATAAAAGGTGTCAGAGTTTTACTGCCTCTAGTGTTCATTTCTTTTGGAAAATGTAGTGATATGTACTGTTGGAACTTATTTCATGTCTTGCTAAAAAGTGCGCTTAATGCCATGAGACCAGGTACTAATAAAATGTGTGTAATATAGAAAATTTGATTTTCTCTTTCATTCAATATTCAAAATAATACTCAGATAATTTGCTCTTGGAAGGATTTCATGAGTTACGCAAGCTTCCATACTGAGATGGTCTGATGTCTGGTTGTAGACTTTGTATTTTGGCTAATTTGAGCATATTTTGAAACAATGTTGAAGAAGAGACATGTGAGATTAATGGACACTTTTTTAGGAGGAAAATGTAAAGTCTCTATTTGCTCTCCTGTCGCTATTTGAGAAGTCGTTAGATATGATAAAGAGCTGTGATGTGTAAAATATCCCAATTCACCTTAAAATTATACATGGACATATTTAACAATTGATTGAAACAGCATCTTTTTGCCTTCATTTGAGAATAAAAAGTGTGCTTAAATCCTCCATTGATGTCTATATTCGAGTTCTTTATTCATGTTTTGCAGAGCTGCCTTTGGCAGTGATTACAGCTGCGAGACTTACTCTAAGTAGGTTGCATGTCTTCTGGATTTGCAGAACTGGATTTGGTCAGTTATTCCTGTGTCCTTCATGCGGATGCTTTGTGGATCATCTCTGAACTGTAATCTTCAGGTCTCTGAACACATTTTCTGTGAGGTTTAAATCTTGGATTTTGACTGTGCTGATTAGAGATGTCCTCGCAGCAAGTATTGGTCATTGTCTTAGTCTAAGTCTGGTGGGAGATTTCCTCTTTTAGATGATCAGATCTCTCTGTTCTAGCCGTTAAAAAGCTTCCTGCTCCATGCACCTGCTTGACTCAATGGTTTTAGGGATTTTTGCAAGCCAAAGAGAGAGATGTTTCTCTCATCAGATCTAAGAAGGTTTTTCTATAGTCTTCTCAAAATTCTGGAACCGCCAGTTGGCTAAGACTAGGTTCTGGCACGGGTTTAGTACACAGGAGCGGCCAGGGTCCTCATTACTCTTTTTGGATGAATAACTAGTCTTTGGGGTTTTCAACGTCTTTCATTCTTTTCAATGATGGTCTACACACCGCTTTTGGAAACCTCCAATATTTTGACATTGACTACATTTTGACTGTATGCTTATGCATGTCCAGTCAAGTGAACTACAGATGTCTTGTGCTCTTTACTTTTATAGGCCACTTTTTAGAAGCTAGTTACAACAAGCATTCATTTTATAGACAATAGTTCTAGTTGATTATGAAAGTGTCCCTTTCTCAAATGTGTGCCTCTAAAAAGTGCGAGTTAAAAAGGTTTGAATCGTTTCTGTAAGAGTTGTGAAGGTTTGGTGGCACTCGTTTTACAAATTCCACACCATGCATTAATGTCGCATCTGCTTACAGTGTGTCTTGCGGTCATTGTTGGCTGTGTTCACTGCAGGGTGACTTCCCAAAGACTGTGTATGTTAATAAACAGAGAGGAAATGCCCAAAAAAAGAGAAAGGAAAAAGTGGAGAAAAAAATGATATGTAGAGAAGAGCACATGTCTCTGGAGGGATTCGGTTAAGGATTTCAAAGTGTGACAAAAGCCCTTTTCCCTGACGTTAATCGCAGAGGGACACCTGTGATGTACTTACACATGGCACAGACTACAGGGACCTCACCGCTGGGAGAGAAATGTTACGCTTTACAGTAGATTACAGGTGAAAGTTTTGACTGTACGCGTGTGGATGTGTGCACTCTTCATCTCAGGTAAAAGGATGACTAAGGATGCTAACCTGCTCGTATCTCTCGTGTGATATTCGAATAATTTCCCAAAGAGAAATGACGTACATTTCGTCCTTTTTCATGTCTTGGTTTTGCTTAAAGAAAGAGCTCCCTCAAAAATTCTAATTCTGTCGTTTTCTCACCCTTCCACTGTTCCGAACCCTTGTGACTTTCTTTCTTCTGGGAAACACAAAAGAAGACATACTGTGTAATATGTAGACTATTCATTTGATAATGGGGACTGGGACTGTTTAGCTCCACCAACCGATAAAAAAGCCACACAAAAGCAGTCCATGCATGACTCATGTGTCTTTGTGTGAAAATTAAGTCATTGCTAGGTAGCTTTAAGTAGTTCTCAATTATCATGCGTCAAGATTTGCAATAATATGATCCCAAAAAATGAGTGTTGTCAAACTTCTTTGCATGCCATATTTGGACTACAGCCACCACTGAGGGGATTTTCAGTAAATAACTTCTTATACTTCGGCCTGCTCCTCAAACAAAGATGGCTTTTGAAGATTTGTAATATATTGCAGTACTTCTATGATGCTTCTTCATCATTTTTCTAGCTTGACAATCCACATTATGAAAAAATACACTCTTGACATTCTGCAATATTTCTCCGATTGCGTTCCACAGAAGAAATAAAATCGCACAGGTTTGGAACGACACGAGGGTGAGTAAATGATGACAGAATTTTCATTTCGGGTGAGCTTTCCCTTCATTGGTTTCATATTGACTGCCAGTCCCGCTCACAAAGATGTCTGGCATGAGGTAGTTCATTCACATTGATTACCCAGCTGAGCTGTGTGCTGCTCAAATACATGCAATTTGCCATTTAAAGCAGAACTTGATCTGGTGTCTCTGCTTCAACAGCAGCGCCCAAAAAGGACGCCTGAGAAAGGAGCCAATCACCAATGTCTGATCTGGAGATCTGTATTCAGCAACATCTGCATGCATTTTTCCATGAGTTGAAAGATATTTGGTGGCTTCATTGCCTGAGCACTATATAATCTTTTGGAGCCATAAAGAAGTAGTTGTTGCTGTTTGGCAAGCATGAGTAATATTAGAGCAGTTTTTAGCAAATATCATCTTTTTCTTATATAAAGACTCTGTCAGAAGAGTGACGGCTCACAGCTCATTCCTTTCAATTGCCTAAACCTGAGCTTTAAAGGTGCCATTGAATGTAAAACTGAATTGACCTTGGCATGGTTGAATAATAACAGTTCAGTACATGCACATAACATACTGTGAGTCTCAAACACCATCGTTTCCTACT
>JAUMHQ010000081.1:17146790-17157036 GCA_032361165.1 Enteromius paludinosus
TTAGGTGTAGGGTCAGTGTAGGACAATACCACATACAGTCTGTACGGTATAAAAACCATTACGCCTATGGAGAGTCCTCATAAATCACAAAACCCAACATAGGTGGATTTGTAGTTCTGGGACACACACACACACACACACACATACAGGTAAAAAAAATAAATTGAGATTTATACATCATCTGAAAGCTCAATAAATAAGCGTTCCATTGATGTATAGTTTGTTAGAGTAGGGCGAGATGTGGCTGATATGCAACTATTTGAATATCAGGAATCTTAGTGTGCAAAAAAAAAAAAATCAAAATATTGAGAAAATCGCATTTAAATTTGTTCAGATGAAGTTCTTAGCAAGTCACATTAATGATCAAAAATTAAGTTTTGATATATTTACAGAAGGAAATGTACAAAATATCTACATGGAACATGATTTTTACTTAATATCCTAATGATTTGTGGCGTAAAAGAAAAATCTATTATTTTGACCCATACAATGTATTGTTGTACAGTATATTGCTACAAATATATCAGTCCTACTTAAAGGAATAGTTCACCTAAAAATTTAATTCTGTCATCATTTCATTTCACGAGTTTGTAATCAGGCAATGGTGACCATTGACTTCTGTAGTAGAAAAAAAATAGTCAATGGTGACCAAAACAGCCTGGTTACAAACGTTTTTCAAAAAATATTTTCCTTTGTGTTCGGCAGAATACAGAAATTCATACAGATTTTGAACTATTCCTTTAAGGCTGGTTTTGTGCTCCAGGGTCACGTGGTGTATGCATCTTCTGACGTCGGAGTCAAAACAAGCTCAATTTATGGTAAGAAAATTGAAGATGAGGAATATTTAGCATAGCAATTATTGCCTTCAGTTAAATGATCTCATTCAAAATCAGCCTTGATTATGGTTTATATCCACTGAAGGAAACAATGTGCAAATAATTGCTTTAATATGCTATGATTTAATAACAAATACACAATTTGAATGCACAAATATAATTTTTTGATTGCAAGATGTATTTACGACCATCTTGTTCTATTCATAATCACTTGTCCCACTGCTTTAATTAGCAGCTTAAAGCATTTAGGCTAAGCTTTATGACAATCAATATCGTCTTGACATCATTTACATTTTACGAGAAATCCCTTAAATCTTATATCACATACAAAACAGTCTATAACAAATGAAAAAAAAACAGAGGTTTATAACAAATTAAACTTGTTCTGAAAATCTAGTCTTTGCGTCAGGTGGTTCTTGGTCTCCAAAGTTTTTAAATGCGCCATTAAACGTTTGTACAGATGATCAAAAATGCTGGTGATGGCTAGGAAATATACAGTATAATCAAATAATGATGTATTTGGGAAAAAGCATCTCCAGAACATGGCACCTTCAGCAACACTACAGCCAGAATAATAGCTCCGCCTTCTTTCTTTGCGTAAACATTTGGGTGGTGTTTGAGAATAAACCCACTCTGGGATGTAGAAAAGTGGGGTGTTTAAACGAGTCATTGTAGGGGGTGTGGACAAGTCATAACTAATAGTCATAACTTAAAATATTTGGTTTTAAAACTTTAATCTTTGCAACTTCAGGGGTCTTATCTAACAGCTTGTAACGCTCCAAAGAGAAAGAAACATTTGAAATCGCATCATAAGATCCAATTGACTAATGTTAACGTGTTATCACTACGTTTTACTGTAAAATCCTGAACTGCATGGCCTTGTATGGCTTACTGCTTTTTTCAAACATGTGATCTGACAATCTAATGATGACCGGTGGGATTTACAGTACATGTTTACTCATTAGTTTTACAGAGCGGCGGTGACCAGACATGAATGTTGTGCTACAGCGAGCATTCAGAGGTGATTCACGGGAGCTTTTTCTTCATTAGGACATCACTATGATGATAGCAGACATTACCAGATTGTCCAAAACACGTCCATCAGGATCTAATACTGCCCCACGCAGCACGCCGCTCTCTTTCTCCAGCCAACCCAGAGCCGTTCGGAAAACCGCCCTGCTTTCCGACACACTGCGATTTGCTCTAAAGGCTGGAAACAAAAAGCAGATCGCCTAAATCCCCTCTACGGGATTTCTGTCATTAGCTCGGAGAAGAAAGCCTGTCGCTCCGTCTGCCGGTGCACCTGCTGTCCGCTCGCTTTCCGGATCTTTCTGCGATGGCAATTAGGTTTAAGAGAAACACGCTGTTACGCGTCTGTATGTTTACATTTACGCGTCCAACTGCGCAGCCATCCTGACAGTTTAGGCGCTTAAGTACGAGATGCCGTGATTCGGTTCAGGCGACCAACAAGGTCGGATTCTTACAGAGTCGTACATAAACACATAGCCGGTGCGTGTGTGGTTGAGTCAGAGGCTGAGAATAGTAAGCTCAGAATTCCCGGAGTGTGTCCATATGGCTTCTATTGGAAAAGAGTGGACTCACGCGCAGGTGAAGAGTCTGACTGTGATTGGAACAAAGGCTGGATTGAACCCGGTGTAGAAATGCTTTGATAGGCCTCGCCGTGAAACAGAGCAGCGCCTGACTCATCAATGAAGAAAGCTGCCCAGGATTAGCCAGAGAACGAATTACGCATAACGAGATCGACCTACAGTAGTATAAAGATGGGAGAAAGCAAGAGGCGGGTTTGTTTGTTTCTGGCTGTGTTAGTTCATTAGCACGCTAGTGGGGGAGAGGGCAGCTCTCTGGGCATGTAGCGTGCCTGCAGACCTGATCAAGGGCATCTTTTATATGAGCCAAATAAACACTGCTTTTCCTTTGTGTGTAATAAAATGCCTACTTATCCAAGTACACTGAATAAACATCATGAAGACTATTTAATCAGTCACTACCATATAACTTTATCATATCCAAACATTTATATTATAGAATAAAAAAATAAAAACATTTTAGAATAGGCAACGCGTTAACTATTAACCACGCCTTTGCCTCAATAAATTCTTAATTTGGTGCTAGTTAGTGTGGTAGTTATTTAGTTTAGGTATTGGGTAGGATTAGGGATGTAGAATAATGTCATGAGGAATATGGCATTAATATGTGCTTAATTAGCACTAATGGTTAATATTCTAGTAATATGCGTGCTAATAAGTCACTATTAGGTGTAACCGTAAAATAAAGTGTTAACACATTTGAAATGATCATCAAAATATCTCATGGTTTCCACAAAAGTTTTAAAGGTTTAGTTCACCCTAATTATCATAAATTTTTCGCTCTCATGTCGCTGACCCTTCATAGACAGCAACACAATATGGGGCAGTCGTCCTAATGGATAGGGTTGGACTTGTAATCCAAAGGTTGTGGGTTCGAGTCCCAGGTCCAGCAGGGATTGTGGGTGGAGGGGTTAGTGAATTCCCAGCACTCTCTCCACCCTTGAGCAAGGCACCGTTCCCCCAACTGCTCCCCGGGCTGCCCACTGCTCCGGGTTCACGGTGTGTGTGTTGTTGTTCACAGCTCCAGAAAACTTCCCCTCTGAACATAAACAGCGCTGATTATGTCAAATACGTTCTTAAAGGGTTACTCCAAAATGATAAACCTACCCCTTACAGAAATAGTGCAAAATCATGATGTACAGTGCATATGTATTTTATGAGCATGTGCGTTCTCTGGAATCAAACCTCTGATCTCATGATTACATGTATATCATCGTATAATGCAACACGCTACCAACTTGAAAGCATGATTATGACAATAATTGTCAAACATGTAGAATATGCTATATGGGCGTATTAGTTGGAGTACAGGTTGGTTTGACAGTCAGAAATATCTTGAATTGTGTTCCGAAAACTAACAAAGCTTTTACGGGATTGGAATGACATGGTTGACAAATTTGTCATTATGGGGTGTAGTTAGCCCTTTAAGTAATCTCCAGAAGGGTGGATGGAAAGTCAGGGGAAAAGAATGATTGAGTAAATTGTTATTTTTGTTTTCTTTGCGCACAAAAAGAAGCATAGCCACTGGTGTCACATGGACCTGGTATCATTTAAGTTCATTAAATTCATCAAAAATATCTTGATTTGTGTTCCGAAGATGATGAAGGTCTTGTGGGTTTGGAACGACATGAGGAATTAATGACAGAATTTTTATTTTGATAATAATGCAATAATTGATAACAATGCAAAATATTCGTAGAAGCAATTCAGCATATTAGAATGATTTGTGAAGGATCATGTGACACTGAAGACTGTAATGATGCTGAAAATCCACAGGAACACATATTCCAATATATCCAAAAAACCAAAAAATCTAATTAAGTTGTAAAAATGTGTCACGTTATTAATGTTTTTACTGTATTATTATATAATAAATATCCTTATTATCATTATTTTCACAAGTTTGATTTGTGACCTCGGGCTGTTTTGGATATAAGATATAAACTGAAAAGGATTTCTTGTAAAACATGCTTGTAAGTGATATTGATTGTCATAAAGCTCTTCATGATTGCTTTAAGCTGCTAATTAAAGCAGTGGGACTATAGTGATCATGAATAACATATGTGTATTCAAATTTGTTATTAAATCATAGCATATAGAAGCAATCATTGTTTAGATCATATCCTTCAATGAATATAAACCATGATCAGGGCTGGTTTTAAAATGAGATCAGTTAACCGCAGGCAATAATTGGCATTTACAATTTTCTTACCATAAATGAAGCTTGTGTTAAACAGACATATTAAATAATTACAGTGCTGTGATCATCGTTTACAGTAGATTTGCCAGCCTGTATGTGTCTGATTAGATCAGCTCGGTTGCTTCAGACTATGACTACTAGTTTATTTCTTTGTGTCAGTATGTATAAGATAAGCTCCCAAAAAGTAAACTCGATGAACTGATTTGACAATGAACACAGTGAGTGTTTCTCTCCATCCTCTTCCATTCAAACAAGTCTCCATGTAAAATAAAACAGTAAAAGATCTTAGCTTTTACTACTGTATATATATACTTGTTAATACTTACATTACTTATTATTCTATACTGTATGCTAATAAAATTTGTTATTATTACAGTTTTGGTAATACTTTATTTTACGCTTACACCTATTAACATGCATGTTACGAGAATACTAGCCATTTATTAGTAAATAAACACACATTAATGCCTCATTCTACATCCCTAATACCTAATACTAACTGTTAATGAGAAGCAAATTAAGAACATACTGAGGGAGAAGTCGTAGTTAATAGTTAACAATGGTTACCTATTCTAAAGTGTTGCCATTTAATTTCTTTCTTTATAGTTATGCAGATTTTATTGGCTGGCGGTGCTCTTTTTTGGGGTACAATCTCTTCATTTAGTAATCATTAATAATTAGGAAATGCATTGGTCGAAAGTGCCTGGGAACTCCTTACAACCTCATAACGCGCTCCAGCTCTACACTATAGCTTCAGAATTTTCTCTAGGACGTAATCATTGGTAACATTAATAATCATGACCACCCAGCGGCGATGTGCCTGCAGCGCTGAACCTCTTACATTCTTCAAAACGAGAACTCTGTTTAAGAGGGACACTTGTAAATGTGTTTTAAGGGTGGCTTTGGTATATGCTGTTGTCCTGGGTGGCTTTTTTGAGGCTTGCGTGTTTCGTGCTTTGATTTAAAGCGCAGCACCTTCCTCTAAATTAGAGATCGCTTCACAAAAGAACTTTCCCAGCTGCTCTTTGCTCTTACATGCTTTCTCCTCTCGCGTTCCACGTGTTCTGCAGCTTCCCTCCGGCTCCAGAAAATCCATTGCTTTGATATGCAGCTCATGTGTTGGCTTTTTAAGGGCTCTCTCGTTTTTCTCACAATCTTCTCTCTCGCTCTCTTTCTGTTTTCTCACAATCTACGTCCATCCAGCGTCTAAACGGAATTGCTCTGGAGTGAATGTGGTGGAGACACAAGCTGAGGAATCATGCTGAGTGCGTAGAGACACTGCAAGGAGACTTGTAATTATGACCAGAGCTGATGTGGACAGATAGCTTCTCTCTCTCTCTTCCTCTGTCGCTTTCCCTTTCTCCAAAACATCTTTAAAAATTTCTGCATGTGGTTAGGCTGACTTACATTCTCTGATTGTTTGTTTTTACCAAACTCGATAATGTACATGTAGACAGCAGTAAATAGCATATATATATATATATATACACAGTATATACAAGGTGCGATTTGTAGGGTTTTTCTTACCTCTGGTCGATGCATCCCTGCCTCTGCTGAATTATTTGAATCAAATTAATGCAGCCGTGGTGAACATACAAGAATTAAATAAAAGAATAAAAAGTTTTATTGACCTCCAACTTTGAACAATTGTATATGTGTATATATTATACCATGTGCATATAATCTTATAATAACAAAAACCAAACAATGTTGTTCTAATATTGCAATTTTACTACTTTTGCTGTCGTTGGATTACTTTAAACTCAATTTTGGAAATTTTATTGTATTACTTTTTTGTTGACATCACCCATAATCCACAAGCTCATCTAATCCAGTCAAGTTAGAGATTGATTTTTAAAAGATGAGTAGCTTGTAGATGCATTTTGAATGCATTTGCTTCCCAACACCGATCTGAATAGTTCTCATCCAGTGCATTAGTCGTGTGCTTATCAATGCTCCCAATAGCCCAGCAGCTGCTGTTCACATCTCCCGTCATTCCCTTTGTTGAGCTGTGTGTGTGTGTGTGTGTGAAGGAGAGATTAAGGTGGTGACGTGAAGTTTGGGCATGCAGCGAGACTCTGAGGTCGGAGTCATAAAACTTCCAAGCCAAGCTATTTCGGGCTGCACCCCCGGGGCTCGAGAGAGATGGAGGGAAAAGGTGAATGCTGTAAAAATAGAATGAAAGAAAGACAGAAGGAAAGAGATGAGAAGAAGAGGGATTCCTGGGCATTAAAATCACCGTTTCAGTCCTAGTGCCTTTAGACTGTTGATGATATCATTGAGAAACGCTATCCTTCTCTCTCTCTTCATCGAGGGTTCAGCATACCAATGAGCACAGAACTGCACCACTGCACTTCTCCTCTGTGGAGTCGTGACTCTCTCTCATCTCTGCTGTTCGCTCTTTACCTCAGTGACACTCGCTTCTAAACTCACATCCTTTCTTCTTTTTAAACAATTACAGAGAATCTTTTTCCTCGTTGTTTTTTCCTTTTCGGCTTCGTCATTTCTTTTGTCTCTCTTCTTTTCTCACCTCCTCTCATTCGAATCTCATAATGGATCATCTCTTTTAGTCCTGTGTCTCTATTTATTTATTGAATTGCGAAACATGTATCTTGTAATTCTTTTATTTCTTAAATCCCGCTGTTCTGCCTATATTTCTCACAATGAGTGTGAATAACTTAATAACTTGTGATTGTGAGAAAAAAAAAGAATTGGAATTTCTTCTTCCTGTTCTCCTCTTTTCTAATTTCGCTGCACTTCAGTTCCCATAATTCCCTGTGAGACGGGCTCTAAAATATCACAGAGAGTTATCATCAGGCAGTGTATGGCATGTGGATCGGCAGATTTATTTAGTTAAGAGCCCAGCAATGGTGTATGTGAGAAGGGCTGTCGTGGATATTGAATAAAGCACTGAGCTTGTTGTAATGCGCCGCACACATACAGTACCACCAGAGTCAGCATTCTGCTGCCCACCACTGTAACTACACACACACTCTCCACCCGGCCCACTTCCTGTTCGCTTTTAATTATGATTGTATGCAAATGAGATTATTACATACACCATACGCTCACTGCCCGAGGCTGCAGATCTAGATCACAATTCATATGCGTTACACAGACATACCGATCAATAACCCTGTGGACTGCAGTCACATGTACTAAAAAGCAAAAAAAAATGTTAACGAGTATCAGTCCCGTTATTGACACAGCAAATCCAATTATCTCTGGCAAACCATTAAATCAGCAGGAAACTTTCCCTAAACAAAGTGTCCTCGGGCGATGCTGGAAAATGCCCACCACTGCATTCACAGCCAAATGAGGCCAATAGTCTTTAATTATCACAATCTGGAAAACAGATATTCTAGTGTTAATAGTCAAACAACTGGCCGAATATGTGGGGGAAGCGAGTTTGGTCCGACTGTCCTCAGGGTTGGTGGTGTAATGCATGCAAATATTCCAAACAATCACTCATCCACGAATTCTCAGAAGCGCGCAGTGCTAGATATAATGATCCCTGAAAGGATAATCACCTATGGAAAAGAAATAGCCAAATTGAGATGCATACTCAACATAGCCGTAAACGATTTGGCAGTTGCAAGAGACGATGTAGTCTGAGATATTATTCAGAGCTGAACGGCCCTGCTGCCTTCAGACTGAGCGGCTCAAATACTGTATACCCAGATTATCACTTTCAAAGTATCTTTCAAGAGGTTTTCAGGGTTGTGAAAATGAATGAAGGTTGTCTGTTGTTTGTTAGTTAGTTATACAAGGTCCAGAATTTACTCTATAGATTGCCTTATTTTTTTCCCTAATACATAGTGTCTAAAACATTGAACTAATATATAGACTATATATGTACAGTATGTGTGTGTGTGTGTGTGTGATTTATTTATATATTAATTTTCATTTCATTTATAAGTTTACAGGAACTAGTACATCTGAAAAAAAATCATTTGCTCTCTCATGTTGAGCCAAACCTTTATAAAAGTCTTTGTCCGATGGAAAGTAAAGTAAGCTATTTTAATTATCAGATGACTTTTTTTGAAGTGAATTATCCCTTAAAATGTAGAATTCAGTTTATTCAGCATTCTATTCAGAGTCCAAATTTCCTATCATTGAATCAAAAGTTCAAATACTTTCTGTTGAGTTGAACTATTTTGCTTTAGTAATGTAACCACAAATTAAATTGGAAGCGAGACCATCAGCAAGCACCCCTTTATATCTGTCTGAGACGAGTGTGTGTGTGTGTGTGTGTGTGTGTGTGTGTGTGTGTGTGTGTGTGTGTGTTGCGGTAGAACACTTCGGGCATTTTTCTTTCATTAACCTGACGGACAATCAGCTGGAAATCCTTCCGCTGAATATCAAACATCTCTGATCATGCATTGGCTCTCGCAGCAGGTGTGTGAGCTGCCTGTCTGCTGATCAGATGTTTTCACACTAACTGTGCACGAGAGAGAAGGTTTTACCTGTATTTAAAGCTGCATCTTTCAGATACCTTCACATGATGACGTTTATGTGGATGATTATAAAGGACTCCTTTGATGATTCTGACGTGACTGAAGTGTGAGCACACGTCATCTGATATTTCAGCGGCTCAGAGCATCGCTGAGGCTTTTATGGAGCCGTGTTTTCTGCTTATTGCTTTCTTTAAGTGTTTCCGTTTGGAAATGGCTTTTTGATAAATGCAAAAGCGCAGGTCAAAGCACTCTCAAACACACACACACACACCGGTAATGGGACTCGAGGGACTTTTTTTCTAGGATTTTTACATGCATGTTTACTCCATTTTGCATTCACGCAGATCTCACTTTGCATTCCCTCTGATGTCATCTCCATGTATCTTTACCCAGTGTTCATTTTCCCCGCTGCTCTTTGTCATTTAGTTTTTCAAGGAATATTCAGATGAATATTTCCTGAAAATGTGCTTACCCACAGGTCATCCAAGACGTAGATGAGTTTGTTTCTTCATCAGTTTCTATCACTTGCTCTGCAGTGAATGGGTGCCATCAGAAATGAGAGTTTGTTGTTTTTTTGCTTCAAACTTCAGGCTAAAATACATGTTCTCTATCCATATCTAGTAAAAAAAAAAAAAAAGAAATAGGGAGAGAAATATACACATAATAATCACTATTTACTGTACATTACTGAGTTCAAGGGTATTCTAAACTAATATATCAGTGGATTTTGATGTGAAAGGTCAAAAGTGGATTGATTATTTCACTGGAGGAATTGTTTTATGGATTAATATTTTGGCCAGAAGTGGTGACAGAGTTAATACATAATGGATTTGTTTCTTACAAACATGCAGCTTTTCCTTAGGCGGAGGGTGAATTAACTGCAGGGTAAGGCTAAAACTAGGGATGTCCATATCCCACATGATCTGAAATCGGGCCGATCATGTGGTTTCAGACATGATCGGAATCGGACATTATCTCCCGATCAGGACTCGAATATGTACTGTATATATAAGTATATATACAGTGGGGGAAATAAGTATTTGACACATCAGCATTTTTATCATTAAGGAGATTTCTAAATGGGCTATTGACACAAAATTTCCACCAGATATTGCCATCAAGTCAAATATTGAATTCATTAAAAGA
>JAUMHQ010000081.1:17157136-17214774 GCA_032361165.1 Enteromius paludinosus
GGTGGAAATTTTGTGTCAATAGCCCATTTAGAAATCTCCTTAATGATAAAAATGCTGATGTGTCAAATACTTATTTTTTTTTTTTTTAACACATCTATAGTTATGCGGTGGCACAGAATTAGACCGCTTGACTCAACACAGAAACAGCAACACGTGCGGCATGACATCACTTTGTTGCAGAGACGCTATTGGTTAAATGCCGGCAAAGTAGAACACGGAAGCAGCTTGAAGCGTAAAGCTCAAGATATGGAATACCTGATACGGCACCTCAAAAATGCACTCGACACAACACAGCGAGTTTGCTTACGCTGCAGGAGAGTTTGAAGAGGAGCGAAAAAAGGCACAAATTAGACTTTTTTTATATTTACTGTTGCACTTAAGTCCAAAAGTGAAGAATTTATGTTATTTATACCCAATTGTTCAAGCTACCTCACAGAAGTGCTCTGTTTGTTAACGGAGTTGTTGAATGTTTAAATAAGGTGAATTAAATAAAAAAATTAACATCCTGTATGCGTTTCCTCACTCTTTTTTATTCTTTCTTTATGTATTATAGAAGTATCGGATCGGGTTTCGGTATCGGTAGATACTCAAAATCTAATGACTCGGACTCGAGGGCAAAAAAACCTAACTAAAACCCATGTTTTTATGCAAGAACCAGATATGTGGGCAAACAAAATGTTTAATAGCACTGAATTTAACCTAAATTTAATTTCCACGGTTTTTAAAGCAGCAAATAAATCATATATGGAAATTGTCATTATTACTAACTTTATCTATCAAAAAACCAAAACCATCATTATAATCACTAAAGCTGTATACAATGTTGCAAGCATCTGGAAAACTGATGAGTTTCAGCGATGACTCATCTGAATCCCTCTGATTGGCCATTGCATTCCTAAGCTCAACAGAATTGTGTCTGATTGGTTCAAATGTGCGACACTGTAAAAACACCTAAAATGAAATACAGTGCAACACGAGCAGATCTTAATTTAATTCCGCAGTCACCACTGTCTATTCACGTTCACTTTGTTAGCAACAGACATAATAGATTTAATGTGTTTGTGCACAAGTCCCTATGGCCACACATGCTCTGCCTCTGAGCTTTCCACTTTATTAGGCTTTAACTGCTGGACTGGAGTGGTGTGGATTGTTGTGATGTTGTTATAAGCAGTTTGACTCTCATTCTGACGGCACCCATTCACTGCACAGCATCCATTGGTGAGAAAGTGATGAAATGCTAAATTGCACACTCAAATCTGTTCTGAGCCTTTAATGCATGATTTAAATGATCAGTATTATTTAGAAAATTTTAGAGTAATATTGCATCTAATGTAATTTCAGTTAATAAAATGGCAGTTAAACCAGACATCTAAGCATTCAGCACAAAAAGGTCAATCGCATAAATTATCATTGAATCGTTTGACACAGTCAAGCATACATTGCCGTAGTATTTTTTCGATAAAATAATTGGATTGTTGTGTCTGACAAAATAAAAAAATACCTGCTTTTTTGGAATGGCATCACTTAGTCACATTCACGTCACTAAGTGACTGTATTCATTTAATTCTTCATTTGCACTTTGCACGTCTCAAATAGGCAGCCTCGTGTTAGTCATCCCATGAATGAAAAGCATAGAAACTTTCCAGCCCACCTCTTTTCCTCCAGGCCTGTAATTATATTCATTCATAAGAGCATTTCTTGTTTTTTACGGTCCTTGTTTACACACTGTCAGCTTGTCTGGGTTTGGCGTTTTTTCTTCTTTTAGCGTTAATTCCAGCCAATTATGTGGAGCCGTGTCAGACTGGGACAAAAATGCTGTACCTTTTGATTCAGGCACACTATTTGATTGGTTCAGGGAACGTTACATCACCTCGCACACATTGCACATTAATATAATTACAAGAGCAATAAGTGTATGCAATCACAGCCTGTTAAACAACATAATTACTAAAGTAAATTTGTTTATTACTTGTGCATAGTTATGAAAAAATAGCATGGACATTGTAATTCAGTAAGTGTGGCCAAATGCTTAATGTGACCTTGCCTTTACCCGTCAACCTATTTAATGCTTTAAACAAACCAGATGTATTCATGGAAACCATCCGTCCTGGAGCTGGTATTTTTTGCAATTTAGCATTTGCCATTTAGCTTTTGGTTGCTTTAATGAAAGTTATTGAGCAGTGGGATTTATTAGAGACAAATGATTAGATTTGATACACCCTGTCTCTCTCGCTCTCTCTCTCTCAGAAAGAGAGGCTTATCGCAGTTAAGTGGCCTGGAAATTTAGAGCTGCGGCTATCATTCTATTTATAGAACGAAAAGAAAGCACAGAATTGAACCCAGTTGATTAGCATGTGATTGACGTGCATCTCAAGTCAACCGGCGGCATGCTCGCTCAGATTAAACTTTATTACATATCACGTTAATAAGATGGGTAACAGATCGGAAAACACACACACATTCAGGGCAACTGTGATCATTTCACTGGCAGTGCAGAAGAGGCCTTGACATGTACTTCATACTAATACTCATAAATGCAGACACACACATTAAAGTACAGCCAAAAATCAAAGTGTATATGTGACCCTGTCTTAAGTCACTGGATATATTAGTAGCGATAGCCAAAATTATAAATTTTTCTTTTATGCCAAAACTCATTACTATATTAAGTAAAGGTCATGTAGTTTTTGATTAGTAATGCGTACTTTAATGGTGATTTTCTCAGTATTTCGATTTTTTTGCACCATCATATTCCAGATTTTCAAATAGTTGCATCTCTATTAAATGTTGTCTTATCATAACAAACCATAGAAAGCTAATTCATTCATTCACATCTGATGTATGCTGAACAGCAATTAAAGAATCGCGCTCGTCTGTATTTGTTAAGCTCTTATTGTGCACAGTTGAACAGTTACACGCTAGCGGAATTACTCGTTCTCCTTTCATCCTTTTCAATGGGTCTTTGAAGCTGATAAGGAGAAAGAGTTGTGATGGTATCTCATCGTCCGAAAAAGCAAGACTCTCCTGTATGCTTATACACACACACTTCAGGCCCTTCTCTTCAGAAACAACGGTCCTTCTGTCAAGAACTTGCCGTGGCAGTGTGCCTCAGTCGGCTGCTTGTTGATGGTCAGGGACTGACACTGAGAGCTTGGCGAGTGTTTCTCCCATGGTGCCGTTTGCCAGTATGTGTGAAGGCCTGTTTCCAATATGCCAAGCGTGTCCGGGCATGCGGCAGGGCTGGAGAGGTCCGGCGGGCCCACTCCTGCTACTTTGTAAACACACTTGTACCAATCCGTTGAGTGATCGGTTATGTAAGACACGCACAGGCCTAAAAACGTCTGCACTGACACGCAGTTCTTTGGAGTCTTTGTGGTTAAAAGAGGGTGAGTTGATCCTCCAGGACGTGTCAAAAGGATTGCACACATGTCACTTATGCTTAGATATTCTATAAGTAAATTGTGTGGCATTTATATTTTGTAATGTTAGCTTCATCACCAAAAAAGCTTTATACTTAAATGAAAGGCTTGGTTAGAAATTATCTGTATGTGTGTGTATATATGAATCAAAGATGCATCAGAGACTTTTACAAAAGTGATTTTATATCCATAAAAAGCACTTTAAATGTGATTAAAGTGTCCACTTTTAAGGTTTCAAATGTTTTTGGAGAATAAAATGTCAAAATTTGGTTGAAATAATGTAAAAAAAAAACAAAAAAACATGCTTGTTTTGGTACATATTAAAATATATAAAAGAATAAGGGAGCATATTACATTTTATTGTGTAATTCAAATGAGTACAAATCTTACTGAGAAATGGGTAAAACCTAGGATAGTGGCAAATTTTCTAAATGTAAAATTGCCACTAATTACTATTTGGTATGAAAGTAATTCATCTTTTAATGTGTCATAAATTGATTTTTGTTGCAAATATGCCTGACAAGATTGTTACACTGAATGACATTTTAGTGAGTATATTTAATAAATCAGGGGAAATTGTGTGATATTTATTTCTGGCTCACAAAAACAAAAACAAAATTGCAATTAATTCAAACATAAAACTTTATCATTTTAAAGCAGAATATACACACACATGCTTTCTTTTTAGAAAATTATTAAAATATTAAAAATCAGTAAAAAAATGTATTTTTTGTAAAAAAATAAAAATAAAAAATACACCAATACATATAATAAAAAAATATATAGCCAGAAAAAATTATATATATATACAGTCACATATATATCTGTGGGAGGATATACAGAATATTTCTGTATTACTCAGGTAATTTGTTTCCACAGGCATTCATCAAATCTGTCTGTACACCTTTATATTTCCAAATTTGCCTCTTCATGCATTACTGTACGTCCAATATTTTCCGCCTAATATCCATAACTGGTCTGTGTGAACTGGGTTATGGTTAGATTGTGTTATGAACATTAGATTACGTTGACACAGCACATCAAACTCCTTTATTTGAGAAGTGTGAGGAAAATCCTGTTTTCCGTGAAATGTTCCCTCTACGCAATACGCATCGTCCACAGATACTCATTACACTGGTTTGATTGGACTCAAATATTGGAAACATTAAAATGAGAAGCATCACTGATGAGGTGTGCATTTTGCATTTTTTTCCTTAGTTTATTACAAGACAAGCCCCATTTACGCAAGTGTTTAATTCCAGCAGCAGAGGCATCCATGTGTATGTGTCTGGAGGCATGTGTGTGTGTGTGTGTTTAAGGTCATCCTCAGCAGTGCCCCTGTAGGCCGGAGCAGGAACTCTAAGGTCTGTTTCAGGCACTCCTCTATTGTCTCTGAACTCCTGTTTAATTGAGAAATGGACATTAAAACGTGAATTTGTTCAGATGACTTTGGTCCCCTGTTGACTTGTGAAAAACGACTTGTGTTTGGTTCATTTGTCATTTCTTACAACACAAAGCTTAAGAATCAACTTTGAATTATTGCTAAATACTGTTACATTTAATTCAAGTTTTGTTTTTAAGTGTTTATTTTTAAATGTTTACTTGCATTTAGCCATCTTTTATTATATAGTATATAATAAATATATAAAATATAACCAAATTATTCTATTATTATTATCTATTTTGACATGTAGTGTATTTTTTCTTAAAAAAAAATGACTTGTATAGACGTCCATGTGTGTGTGTGTGTGTGTGTGTGTGCGCGCAGTCAGTAGCACAGAGGTGATGATTTTGGAATGGCTGCCGGCTAGACCATCACTAAAAACATGGGTTGAAGTCTAAAGGGGGATATTTTTCAAGAACTACAAAACACATTTCAAGAGCTACAACTTACAGTTTGTTCGGACTACAGCTCACTTCCAGAGTCAGTTTGCAATGGTTTTTCATGAGCATTTATCAAATATCGCAAAAGATGTATGCATATTTATAATGGAAACCCTGGTAATGTTGGTCATTTAAATAATTTCTGCGCACAGAACATGCAAAAAAAAAAGGATGAGGCCTGGTTGAGCTGCGCTAGAGAACGTAGACTATAAAGATATAAAAACATACCACTGGATCGGGCTCAAATTGGAATGTCAAAATTGCTGGCATCATTAATATTTACAGCTGAGTAGATAAAACATTTATGGTAAGAGGTGTGTTATTTCTGGAGCAAGTTAATCATGGAGTCGCTATCCCTCGTGCTTTTTCACAACAATTGTATCACAACAATTTTGTGATTCGCTGTTAAGTAGTGTGGGGCCAAAATTCTGATAGGGTGGCCCCCTGTGCAGCCATGTTTGTCACCATGTCTCCGTCCAACGCAACTCAACTGTTGCGCAGAAAAGAAAAAAAATGCTGCCAGGAGAATCCTTAAGTCAGCCTTGGTTGTAAATGTCTTTTGGCTCTAATGTGTCTCGTAACCAATCGTGTCATGCGGTTGTGAAATGCTACTGGCTGTGATCGATTCGTCATTCTACAGGACGAGAGTGTCTTTTGAATGAGATGTGAGCACGTTAACGGAGTGATTAAAACTCTCTTCTTCAAAGAAAAAGACACATGGCTTCACAAGGACTTGAAGTGCAACACAACTTATTTGTAATGCTTATTTTTTTTACTGCTTATGGTCAGTTTTTGCAATAAATACCTGTGACTGTGCTTATATTGTCCGTGTGTGTGTGTTTTATATTGTTCAGAAGTGGGTAGGTTTAGGGTAAAGCTGGGGCTAGGTGCTACAGTGGAAGTATACATAAAATGAATCAAGGTTATCTGTGCGTGGATCACGGCTGATGCCTGTCACTGACTTACACTGCAGTCTTTTCTGTAAGATGATTCCTTGACACTAACACAGAGTCTGTGGTCATTACGCAGAATTTTGTGAGATCAGGTTGACTTTAGCATGAATAAAACCCTGTGTTTATGTGTACAATACACCGCGCACAATTTCATTGTTGCTTATTGATTTCTGGAATTCTTGGAGTACCACCTGCTCTTTTTGCACACGCATAAACACACACAAAACTCATACACACACTGCTTTTAAACTGCAGTATCCTAGCAACTACAATGCCCCAGGATGTGCATGTGACTGTATATGTTTTAGTGTGTCTGGTGTGGTCATCACATGTGTTTCTTCGGTTAGTGTAGAGTATGAGTAGATGAATCAGTTTCCGGTTGAACACAGTGTTCTGCACCGTCTCAGATTCCACTGGTCATTCAACTCACGTCATCTATCTGTTCTCTCTCTTCAAGCTTATTCCCGAAAGGAAAAAGATGTTTGAATGCGTGCTGAGATCACATTCATGCACACACCACACATCTAAATGAGAATGTATCATAGACTTTGTTTGAAGGGTAAAGTTGTTTCTAAGTATATATATATATATATGTGATTTTACAGTTGATGCAAATTCAATCAATTACTAACTTATTTATTTATTTATTATCATCTAGGATGTTAGATAATTGTATGGGGATCTGTGTGTGATCAACAGCCAAATATGTGTTGATGAGATGATAATTAATGTCTCGCTCTGTCTGTCTCTCTCTCTCAGTGTTAAGTATAGGAGAAGGAGGTTTCTGGGAAGGGACGGTGAAAGGAAGAACCGGTTGGTTTCCTGCAGACTGTGTGGAGGAGGTACAGATGAGACAGTTTGATCCTCGACTTGGTAAGAAGTGGCACACAAATACACATTTGCATACTAGGGCTGGGCAATATCTTAAAGTGCCCCTATTATGCCATTTTAAAGGTGGCTAATATTGTTTTATGAGTGTCTTAAAACAGGTGTAAGGCTTGTATGCAAGGTCAAAAAACACTTTAGTTTTCTCTAGAAATAGATTTAATCTTACCCCATTTCTAAATGATTCGTAAACGACTCGTGTGAAGCAGTTCGAAGACTCAGTTTCTCTAAACTCCTCCCTCCTGTGATCTCTCACTGTGATTGGTCAGATGGCGCAGTCCTATATGATTGGTCTACAGCTACAGCAGCGCTCCACAGACTCGAAGCTTGAACCAAAACTACCATTGACAGTGCTTTTGTAAGAGAATCGGACACACCTCTACCTAGTGAACTTCAGCATTGCATAAAGCATAACACTGCGTAAGCCATCGTTTATCATTACTTAGGCCACATTTAGAGAAATGAATAATTCCTCCCCTCTGTTTTCAATAATAACTTTGTGCACACAACATCGTTTTCAAAAAACATGTCATTTATATCAACTCTCATAAATACGCCGTCGAGCGAGATAATAGCTATGCCAAACCTATGTATCCTTAAATAGGTCGCTAACATGACGTTAAGCATTTTCTGGCAGATAACCAAACCGCAGGGAAGTACCTGCATCTTCCCCCCTTCCTGTAAACAGGGCCTTAAACTCACGATGAGACAGACAGACAGTCAAGCTGCATCAATCACAATGTTTAGACTGCATTATAGCCCCACAGCTGAACAACCGAACTACACAATCGCTAGCCGGTTACCAAGACACGTGCTGGGTTGTTACACAACATCACGTACACAAATACGGTCGCAAGAAAATATAATCATCTATTATTAACCTTACTTACAGGTAGAAGTTCAGAGGAGCAAGCCGGTCCAAATAAACTGGGCTCTGATCCTTCTTTTAAGACCAAGCGTTTGGTGAATATTGTGTTGTACTCCAAGATTGGAAAAGCACTCATCAGTAAAATGATGCAAACACAACAAGAGACTGTACTGCTGAGGTGTTGTTGAAAAAAATGATTGTTAATCACTCATTATTTGTAGATTCATCTTTCAGAAGGGCATATAAAACAAATGAACTCTCACTGGATACAGCGTGTTCTTCACATGATGTAATCGATGTGGAGATTGTACTGTTTGTGGGCGGGGCAAGCTGTTCGTGACATAGAACGTGGGCGGGCATTATGCAAATATGTTACCCAGTGACGTGTGGCAGTAACAGAGAAAGATTCAAATTGCTGACGACTCGTTTAGGCGAATGTGAGTAGACTTTTTTTTTTGATAGACAATAACTTTATTTATCGTGCACTGTCAGCGTCACAACTTTGCAGATACAGCTTGTGTTCACATACAGCTACATGACACACTGCATGAACGATCATGTCTGAAAAAGCATAATAGGGGCACTTTAAATATTTATAAATATTTAATGTTTATTCTGTCGGTAATATAAAAATCAAATAACATTATGAGAATTGCAATGAATTTGCCGTTTTAACTGTGCCAGTATACCAGTGCTTGCAACTTGTTTAATTCACTTCAATGTCAGGTTTATTGAATAAATTTTGCTTTAAATTTCCTTAAAATTGGATTATTTATATTGCTGGATTATACTATTGTATTAAATGTTATATTTATAATATATTTCTGGAATATACTATATTTTTTATGTAGTTTTGCTGCTTTGCTTATAGTTGCTCCAAATGCTGAAATGGTGGTTCACACTTTTAGATTTGTGCACTTCTATTGTGCGTCTAAGTGAGATATATATATATATATATATATATACAAATATTGTCGCTTGTGTACAAATTGACCTCAAGTGCCACTGAAATATATTTCTAATCAAGATTTTTTTACAAGAAATGGCTCATTTTATTCCCAACAGCTTTTGTAATAATGTTTCAGTGCAAAATGAAATTGTCAAAAAGTATTCTAAAATTCAAAGCTTGGTAAAGCCCATGGAGTCCGTTTTTGCAAAGACATACTGTAAAACCGAGTTCAGACTGCACGATTTTCAAAGTAGTCATGTCACAGATCTTTTCACACCGCATGACTATCTGGGTTCTGATTCGGGTCGCTGCTGTGTTCACACTGCATGGCAGATCGGTGACAGGGGTTTTCACTCTGCGTGACTTTACAACAGGAAGAATCACCGACAACTTTGTCTCACTGCCAAACCCGAGAAGTGACATGGAAACAATGCAAGATCACATGTGCAAGACCTCTCACGTGAGACTGGGATTATTATTAAAAATTATATCAAGCAAGATAAGCTTGTCATACAAATTGCACGTGCGCTCATTTGCAACGAAAATAAGATTATGGACAAGGATAATTACCTTCTATACCTCTATAACTCCTCCCCCAACTTCCCGCTGCCCTGGATGTTGCTCTCTCATTGGCTGTAAGTAATCGCCAATGTTATTCAGCCAGAACACATTTCACACGGCATGATTCTGAATCGGCGACAGGTCTAGATATTTAGCGTGCCAAATATCTCACGGACGTCGGCGATATGTCGGCGATTCTCTCAGATCACGTCATTGATAGTTCACACTGTGTGATTGTCACTTGCATGCACTGGCACTGATTTGCCTGTGATTTCGGGCGTTTGTCAGCGATTTCTCAAAACCTGTCGGCGAGTCAAAATCGGGGCTAAAATCATGCAGTCTGAACTCGAAGTGTTGTCGGCTTGTCATATGAGCTTCACCCGTGACTAATAATGGATTAATTAGGTCTCAGGCGTGAATAAAAAGAACCCCAGTACACTAGACCTTCACATTAACTGCAACTAGACCTCTGCAAACATGCCTAAGATTCACCCTGAGACTAAAGTGTTGATTATCAAGTGGCTGAAGACCAGATCCACTGCTGATGTGGCAGACACCTTCAATGTGTCTCAGCGTCAAGTACAGAGGATAAAAAAAAGATTTGAAGAGACTGGAGACATTTTGACAAGCCCAGGTCAAGCAGACCCCGCATGACAACTGCTCGAGAGGACCGTTTGTTGGCTCGAAATCCAAGGCCAGCCTATTTTCCACTGCAGCAGAGCTCCACGAGACCTGGTCATCTGAAGTCCCTGTGTCAACCAAAACAGTTTGTAGGATTCTGTTTCGAAATGGCCTCCATGGTCGAATCAGTGCCCAGAAGCCAGCTCTAAACAAAAGACAATTGAAAAACCGTGTGGCATTTGCCAAGGCCCACAGCCTGCTAAAAGGGTGGACGCTGGAAACGTAAAATATTGCAGGAGACATATTGGAGCCCGCATGGATCCGAGATTTACCTAGAAAACAGTGAAGTTTGGTGCCGGAAAAATCATGGTCTGGGGTTACATCCAGTGTGGGGGTGTGTGAGAGATCTGCAGGGTGGAAGGCAACATCAATAGTCTGAAATACCAAGAAATCTTAGCTACCTTTTATATCCCCAACCATAAAAGAGGCCAAATTCTGCAGCAGGATGGTTCCATTTCCACATCAAAGGTCCCCAATGTGAAGAAGATCAAGATGCTCCAGGATTGGCCAGCCCAGTCACCAGACATGAACATCATTGAGCATGTGTGGGGTAGGATGAAAGAGGAAGCATGAAAGATGTATCCAAAGAATATTGGCATGCAAGACTGCTTTCTTTGCTATTCCTGATGACTTCATCAATAAATAGTATGAAACCTTGCCAGACCGCATGGATGCAGTCCTGCAAGCTCATGGAAGTCATACAAGATATTAAATTTGGATCTCACAGCACCACTACTTAATTTGCTGACATATTTTTGTATATGCCGTAAATTTGTTCAGTTTCTGTATAGGTGACAAAACTTTTGTCTTGCCAAAATTTGACCTTTCTGTCTTGATTAAATGATAAATCTTTTTTCAGTCAAACTAATTCATTTCAATGCATTAAACATCATTTGGGAGGGTTTTAGCTTTTCATATGAGCTATTTCTAACACCAATTGATTCATTAAAAGTCAGGTTAATAGCAGGTGTTTCTACAAAATAGATAAGCGACAAGACTTTTGTCAGGGACTGTATATATATATATATATATATATATGTGTGTGTGTATATATATATAGTCCAGCCTCATGTATAATTCTACATGTTTAGGTAGATGAACAAAGGTCTTCTGGGTTTGGAACAACATGAGCGGGAGTAATTAATTTTTGGGTGAACAACCCTTTAAAGGCATTTAAAGTCTCAACAATACAGTATGTCTGTAGATCAAAACTCATAATCATATTTGGACAGATCCACACAAATAGTCCTCTCTTTTGTCTGTCCGCTCTTGCTCTCTCCTCTCTCTCTCTCTCTCTCTCTCTCTCTCTCATAAATGCTGTTTTTGGAGGTGTTTGTCATTTTTAGGGCCGTGTATTGA
This sequence comes from Enteromius paludinosus, assembly GCA_032361165.1. Classification (NCBI taxonomy): domain Eukaryota; kingdom Metazoa; phylum Chordata; class Actinopteri; order Cypriniformes; family Cyprinidae; genus Enteromius; species Enteromius paludinosus. Next base: position 17,168,696 of record JAUMHQ010000081.1, read on the forward strand.
GATCAGACTGGCAGGCCGGTGTCTGTACTAAACATCCCATTTAAATGCATTGTGAGAGTGTGAGAAAGAGAGATGGAAAATTCCCACACACCTTTTCTGACTACAAGCATGGCACGTGTCCAATAATTCAAACACGCTCACACAGAGAAGCAGGTTAAAGGGGAGCTCAGAGTGATGTATTGCCTCCATCCTCGGAGAGCTTTCTAGAAATGAAAGATCTAATGATGCCAGGAAACCACCGGCGAGTCCCTATAGATGTGTCTCCTGTAGAGCACCAGGGTGTTTTCCCATCAGCAGAGAGATGCTTTATACCACAATCCTTCCGTTTTCACCTTTTTATACAAATACGAATTGTTAGATCGATGAGGGTTTTTTTGTTCTGATGCTTTGAGGAGAACATGTGTTTAGAATGACTATTTAAAAACCACAGATATATAACTACAGGGCTGATGTTTTGGTTAATGTTAGCTTGCCAGCCTGATTCAAGTAAAAAAAGAATGGAAAGGAAATGCAGATGTGGGATTTTAAAAAGATATATTGTAGGTTGACTAAAAGTAAAAATCTCTGAAGGATCATGTGCCAATGAATACTGATAATTGCATCACAGAATTTGACACTGTATTTTCAATCAAATAAATGCAGAGAGAGTTCTTTCAGAAATATCATACCCAACCCAAACAGTCTGTTTGAACAATACTGAAAGGCTTTGATACTTGTATTCCTTTGTGTGTGAGAGAGAGTCCTCTCTCATTTCCTTTAGTTTCATTAGAAAAGCACATCGATTCTCCCGAGAACAAAGAATGTAACAACCAGTAAGATCCCTCGAGACCACGCTTAATTTGTAATTGGTCTCATTCTTCCCACTAGAGTAAAATTAACAGTTTCTTGCTCCAGATCACATGTATACACAGACACACACACATTTGCAAACACAGGGCTATTGCATTTTCCAATTTATAATGTCTTTCTAATGGAGGAAGCGCTGTTTGTTTTTGCTGTCTGCATCCTCTTTTATGGGCGTCTGTGTGCACATCATTCTGAAGTATGCGCAAGCAGTGGTTTATATGGGGCAAATGTACACATACCCCTATGGAGTCATTTAAACAGTTGTTTTACCTGGTCATAATGAAATAATCAGCATGATTTTTCGCATATAGTTTCCTGGCTATCAGCAGGTGTGGCAAATAATATTTTTATTTCCATGCAAACATGCAGCTTTCCCCAGGTATCCCAGTGCTCTTTGAGTGTGTTTCAGCACCAGCTGTGGTGGACAGCTCCCTGATTTCAACGGACAGCTCCTGCTCATCGGGAAACTGTAGACTAGTCCAGAACTGCAGCGCTTCACTGTATGACAGATGCACTGTGAAATGTGTGTGTGTCTACATCTACTGTACACGCTCTCTGATCTCTAGTATCTCTGCTGTAAAGCTGGTAGCACTAGGCGGTCTTTAATAGGATTGCCTAATGCTGCTTATGAGAGTGTGTGTTGCTGTGTGTCATCGTCCAGACACTCGTCACAAGCTATCGGTCAATTAAACAATGTGGGAAGACAGACCTGTCGTCTGTCCATCTCTATCAAGACCCGCAAGAGTGAAAATGAGCATGTGTGTGTGTCTTTTGTGTTAGCATTTATCCAGCAATAACAGATGAAAGCATTTTGACATTGGAGGCAATATGTTTCGCCTCAGTGAAGCGATGAAGACAGCGCTGTGTACAATTAACTTACCCAAACAAATCCCTTTATGTGCTCTGACTGTGTGTGTGTGTGAGTGTAAGTGTGTATGCTCACACATGCATGTGTGTTTAGTTGTCCATGTCTGCAAATGTGTGTGGTTTTTAGCTTGGGATTGTTTTGTCTTAGAGTGTGTGTATGTGTGTGTGTGTTTGTGATTTAACATCGATTACTGAAGCGATTTCAGTCATGCATGTCAGATTCTGAACCCTGAACTAATGTTCATTCAGATTTCTCTCTGAGCTCACGGCTGTGTCGTGACTTGAGTGACATCAATCTCATTCTCTCTGAGCTCTCTCCCCCTCTCTCTTTCTTTTTTGCTTCTTTTCATCCCTCATTCTCTGTAGTTGACCTCTGTACTTAGATTAGGTTAGAAGATTAGCATATTTATGTGTATTAAGTGTAGGTTTTGTTCAATTGGGCATATATTTAACAATGTATTTAACATGTTTACCTAAATCTTTAACAGTCAGTAGAATAGAATAAACCCATGTGAAAAGCTTTAGACCAGCTCCAACTTCCTGTTTCAATGCGAAATACTCACGACAAGAAATACATGCACTTATCTTGGGATTTTTTATTTGATTTAACAAAACTGATACTAACTCGGTATGTTTACATAACGCACTGGATAGCTGGCCAATCAGAGCACACCTCGCTTTTTTAGATGTCCAAAGATGAGCTTTGTACAAATTGACCCGTTTCAGAAGGCAGGACTTAGAGGAGGAACAAAAATGTGCAGTATGTAGAAAATAATGTGTTTTTTTACACCAAATACACAAAATGATGTTCTTTTTAGCAACATCATATGACCCTTTAAAGGATTTCCAAACACACTCTTCTTGTAAGAAGACTGTCTGTGTGCTGCTCCACACTTCTACTCTTCTGATATGGTCCGGAATACCTGTACGCTATTTAGTATGCTGTTCAGCAAGTGTAGATTGCATTTATACACACTTACCAACAGACTGGAATTTCCATCAGTGCTGCTGCAGTGTGCAGCGGGATCTGGGGGGCATGTCTGGAATCAGTAAACACCCACAGACCCACACAGACCAGCACCTTCTCTCTCTCTCTCTCTCTCTCTTTCCCTCCCTCCGCCCCTGTCTCAGTCGATGACTCATTCTTCTGAATCACCCAAATAGTTCCGTTGCTATTTTTAGTCTCGTTTATGAGTTTGGGTGCAGAAACTCCCTCAGTTTTTTCTTCTTTCTTTTGTTTGATGTTGTTTTAGCAGACTTTTCACTGTCTGTCTCTTACGTAGATGGCAGACGCTTTTTGGGGTTTTTGCATATTGACTCGGGGCGCCCAGCCCTGCTCCTGGCGATCGACTGTCCTGCGAAGTCTAGCTCCAACTCTAATCAAACACACATGCCTTTAATTTTCAAGCGATCCTAAAAAACTTAATTAGTTGCTTCAGGTGTGTTTGATTAGAGTTGGAGCTAAACCCCTGTTATAGTGCCTTCTTGTGTCATTTACTGAATTAGGTGTTTGCTAAGGTAAGCATCACTGTCACTCTTGATAATAGTTTAGGTTAGTGATTTGAAACCCGTGATTTTAAGTATACAAGTAGCATTCGACACCATGCACCGTTTGGGCTACACACTTAAGTGATACTGGAAATTATGCCACTTGAGTTGTGCTTTTATTTTTTCACCGGTGGCCAATAAAATGAAAAAAATCCCATAGACTTGCATTGAAGGAAAGAAACACTTGACAAGTGACCAGAATATTATAGAGCAGTGGAGTTTTTATTGGCAGCCCCTGTAGCAAGCACTCAGAACACCCTAGTGTTTTTTGCTTTGCTTTAAATCATCTTTCTATTTCATCATTTTAATATATGTGTACATGTTTAAGTGCAGTACCTTGTAAATTCATTCAGTTCTCCTTTCTCCCACACACACACACACTGATACACATCCATTGAGCACAAAGGACAGTCATTTTTTAGGTTTTAGTTTTACTGAGCAAATTAATTACCCCTACAGTAACAGTCTTCTATTTTAATATATTCAAAATGCAACGCATATTCTAAAAAAGCAGATTTTTCAGCATCATTACTCCAGTCTTGAGTGTCACATGATCCTTCACTAATCATTTAAATACTACTAATAATAAATAAAAGTATTACTACCTTTCGAGACTTTTGAACAGTAGTGTATGAAGAGGTATTTGGCCCAACGAGTGTCACATTAAGAAACATTTGTTAGAATTACGTGTGAGACACAGACACAGATTTGGAGATTTCAGGGATTTGCTGCAATCCCTCTGTATGACATTTATATTCTTAGTAATGATTAATTGAATCAATAGTGCAAGCTTAAATATAGTTTCCATGGATACAGCCCTCTCGAAAATTTAGATACTGAATTGACCCAAGAGCATGATTTATAAAGCCATCTGCATGAGGACAGACCATGACCAGACGTCTGGATTGAAAATTTAACGTGTTTCTAATTCAGATGTCAATATATCAGTAACATCTCCAGTGTGCGATTATAAAACGTCTTTACAGATCATTTATCCAGTTGAGGTCATCCCAGCAGGTCCCCAGTAGTTGCATACACGTGCAGCTGTCTTCTAAGGGAGTATCTTAAGTGAAATGGAACCTGATACTGTAAGTGTTTGATTTGAACAGCAGTGCTTAGATTCTGTGAATAGAGCTATATGCTAAAAAAAAACTTGGTACTAAGTACAATTTCCAGGCAAGGTTTTGGTGTGGAATGAAATAGCATTCATAATAAGGAAGCTCACTAGGTTTTGGAACAGAGCTATTACTATGGGGCGGGGAAAAAATGATGCAGAGTGTGTTTTCATTCAGAAAATGGCATTTTCTTGTAAAACATACTCTAGTCATGTTTTATTTATAACTTTTTTGACAGTGTATGTGAAAAACTGAATACTGAGAGAGCATTTTTGTGTCACACACAACGCTGGCATATTTTTCCAGTGCACTGATACTCGTGCGTTTTCTTGAGTTAATAGTTTGGTGTAGAAATAAGTTTTAAAATCTGTTATTTTCTCATTCTGAGAGGCTAAAAATAGTGCAAGTGTCTTTCATATGACTGTCACTCAGTGAAAATATGTCAAACCCAGTCGGGGCTGTGAAAGGGATTGTCAGTCACATGGTGAGAAGTGTTTGACTCTGTGACTAAAGAGTACAGACAGAGACAGAGGAAGAGAGGGGGAAAAGGCAATTTCTCTTTCAAAACCAAGTCAGTTTCCAACGGAGGCACCGTGCTAAGACATTAGCGGTAAGCGCCCTCCCAATGTGAAGGCTGTTTCGAAGGGTAGGAAAACCAGCGTTCTAGGAAATCTAATACAGAGAATACATTACGATGAGTTCAGCAATAAATTCGAGATGGTGGAAGTGGGTGCGCTTTTTAGCAAGACACGGAATATGTACCAGTAAGTTCATATCACTGCAGTTTCCAAAAGAAATGAACATGAAAATAAAATGAACCTTTTATACCTTTTATGCTCACAAACGTTCAGTGTTTCTACTATTAAAGCATTATTTCCACACAATTACCAGTATATCGCGTTATGACTTATAATGACTTAAAACAATATTAATATGCTGGGAGATTTGAAAACTGATGCTTTTGATTGTTAGCATCACACATATCCAGCTTCCTATCTATGGGTTTTCATTGATGGTAGGTTTCTTCGGTAGCTCACATGATACATTGTTGCACTTAGGTATTGGAAAGCTTTGAATCCCTTGTAACTAGGGTTCGACAAAACAGCTCAGATCTGTGTAAAAAGAAGTTGAAATGACACGCTTGCATCAACAAATGCCTTTTGATATCAACATTTCCCGGATATTTCAATTCTGATCCGCAGTAAACCATACCTATATAAAAGTGGGTGCGTTATTTTTCAGGATTCTTGGATGAATCGAGAGTTCAAAAGAATATGTATGTAACATTGTAACATTGTTAATGTCTTAACTCACCTTTGATCAATTTAATGCATTTCTCAGAAAATATATTTCTCATATAAAATGTATATCCTGAATGTCACTTTAGATAAAAACCCTCTGGCAAATAAATGAATAAATGTGCTTTTAGAAAATGAGGGAGAATAAGAGAGAGAGATATCAGTAAGTGAGAGGGAAGTTAGTGAGATAACAGCAGGGATGTATTCCAGTAAATTAGCTTTCATGTTATTAATTTCTTTTCTGCAGGTTAAATGTGATTTCATTGTACGGTGGCTGTTTTGCATACTATTCAGAGATAGTTACCATGGGAAACACGGGATAGTCTAAATATGTATGTATATGTTTAACCTTGCTTTGTCCTAAAGGGAAAGTTTTATAACCGAGCCAACTATGTTGTTGCTAGGGTGTTCTGCATGGATGCAAATTGCTTGTGAATTGTCTTCCTGGTCTCATGGCATAAATGTACCTGGGTTAATTTTTTAGCGAGACACAAAATGCGTACCGATAAATACATATCACTGCAGTTTCCAAAAAAGATTACCGCTAGAGGCAGTAAATCTCTGACACTTTTTACTACTTGAGTTTCGATTAATAAAGCTTATTTTTTGCACAATTACTTGAAGACTACTCTTCAACAAAACAGCTCAGATCTGTGTAAAAGGAAGTTGAAATGACACGCTTGCATATCAGTTTTGCATTTGTTAACACTATCAGGTAGGTTTAGGGTTGGATTTGGTGTAGGGCATATTTCCAACATAGTAGAGCATTCACATTTAGCAACAGTCCACAGATATTCTAAACCTATATCAGCGTAATAAAATGTGCCAGGGTTCGCATATTGAACCTGTGTTTTAGCGCCACTCAGTGGACATTTCTCTTTGAAACTGTGATTAAAAAAAAAAAAAAAGTTAAGTACAAAAAGTGCACATATTTTTATGAGACCAGGTTGTGAGTTTTGCTATTAATTTCAAAGGAATTAAGTAACATTGAACTAAATTTGACATTTTCTGAAACAGAACTTTATTTTAAAACATACTACAGTAATCTTTTATACATTGAGAAAGAGAGTTCTTTAATGCACTAGATACAGCTCGAGAGCTTCAGCAATAGTGATAGCGATGCTGGCCTTATCAAACAGCGCTAATGATTATGTGCCTGCCCCGGCTGAAGTGAAGTGAATGAGGCGTGTCACATGATCAGATGTGTTGAAGGGCAGACAGGTTTGGCTCGGTGTGCCTGTCGAGCGGGTGAAGGTGAGAGCGTGGAATCTAATGAAGGCCTGTAATCTGCTCTAATGTGTTTCTGGGAGGGCAGAACTCATTCCCAGGGTGCACAGTTCCGCTGTTGCTGATTGTATGTTATTGTGTTGCATTGCTTTCAGAGTTACCATGACAATGCATTTGATGAGATAAGAGTCCTGGTTTTTGGCAGGGTTACACTTCTACACACACACACACAAAACATAATGCACACAGCATTTATTACTGTAAGCGAAGTGTGGTGACCCATACTCAGAATAACCGCTCTGCATTTAGCCCATCCATGTTAAATGAGTTTTTATGAGTGTTAGGTAAACCATATATACAGTATATATATATGCATATACAGAACTGTGATCAAAGATAGTTTATTTGTGCTTGATTGATTACTTGAAAAAGTCTCTGTTTAAAAGTGCTGCATGATATTGGAAAAAAAAGCCAAATTTTTGCTTTCTTTTGTTTTTCTGCAATATGAAGAACAACATCTCCAGATGACTTATATAGCTCTATTGGGGTGGGCAAAAAATCAATGATTGGGGTGATTTTGTGGATGAGTAAAAGCAGCATAGAAAATAAACACATTACAAGCATAGATAAAATAGAAAACAGTGCTTTATATTTTACAGGTATGCAGGTACATAAATTAAATCAGGTGCAAAATAACATTAAATAGTCTTCAGAGTATCAATTAAATCTAATGAATCGGGCAAAGCTACAATAGTTATTTTTCTCTGTTTTGTTGTTTGATAAACCTTCGTGACACAGAAAGCCTAAGGAACATTAAACTGCTGTGAAACAAGATACTGTTAACCATCCGTCTTCTTTCTCACTTGTTTACCTTCACCTAAACCATAAGCAACTGTGTTTGCAAGGCATGTATTTAGACATCATTTTGCATGTATGTGTCATTTCAGGCACTATTAGACACAGAAGTGACTATCACAGATGCACACATAACATAGATGCTGAAACGATATATATCGTGCGGACGGTCCTATTGTTTCCACAATCCTTGTTACATAAGTCATTTCGGAGACAGAGAAAGCTGAATTTTTCAAACCCCATAAGGGTTGCTCAAAAAATTGTCCGTGTTTTGTCACTGAGAAAGACTTCAGCGCTATCCGTACCCATGTACTGTAAGACTCTTTAAATAGGAAAGCTTGTGCTGAAGTGCCGCTTACCGCTCATGTACACTGCTGTATGTTTCTAGTGAAAGAAAAGATTACTTCCCTCTGAGTCTCTCAGGTCTCACCATTCATAATCCTCATTCTATGACTTGGGAAAAATGGGCTGCTTGCCATAAGAGAGACAGTCAATGCAGCGAACCCTTTCTCTCATCTCTTCGCAAAAATGTAGGTTGGCTCCGTGCAGGGCAGCCAGAGGCCATAGAGAGACAGAGAGATGTCTGGTAGAAAGCAGGAGAGATTAAAAACAGTGTTGAGGATGAAGGGAGAGAGTATAAACTTGAGGTAATGCCCAAATCACATCAGCAGCTATTCTACTTCTGAACACTCGGATCAAGCGTGGAAATCTGCCACCCCATTGATCTGACCTATTTACTGCACCATATGTGTGTGTTACTGTGAAAGACAGAAAGAATGTGTTAGCAAAGATATGTACAGTTTTATTCAGCGCCGCTGTGAAATTAAAGTCTGCTAATGTAATTTTTGGAATGAATTGGTTTGCTTGGGTCTTCTGCTCTGCTGGCTTTCTAAAGCTGGTGAGTGTGTTTGGATGGAGGACCCTGGTGGCCAAAAAAGGAAAACTCAGATCATATCAGTAAGCTGTGGAGATGAGGACAGGACAGCACAGATGAATCACACATGTCTGTTCAGAGCGGCAGAGAGAGAGATGGAGGGTTGAATGTATCTATCAGTGTGGTGAACTGGGATGCTGTTGTCTTCTTAGAGCATTGGCCCTTCAGCTCTAGATAGCCACAGCAGAGATACGACAGCACCAGAGGTATGGCAACAATAATCAATCAATCTGATGATATTTGGCCCTTTCAGCTGAAAACCTGGTCACTTAGTCAATTAGCTGAAATACAATTAACAAGTGTTTGTCTCCCTACTTTGCCTATTCCAAATCCTGCTGTGAATGGGTAGTTTTTTCATGCTTCATCTGTGAAGAGCACAGGGCGCCAGTGGTGAATTTGCCAATCTTGGTGTTCTCTGGCAAATGCCAAGCATCCTGCACGATGTTGGGCTGTAAGCACAACCCCCACCTGTGGACGTCAGGCCCTCATACCACCCTCATGGAGTCTGTTTCTGACCGTTTGAGCAGAGGCAAGCACATTTGTGGCCGACTGGAGGTCATTTTGGAGGGCTCTGGCAGTGCTCCTCCTGTTCCTCCTCAAGTGTGATTGACTTGGAGTTACATTGTGTTGTTTAAGTGTTCCCTTTATTTTTTTGAGCAGTGTATTTATGTTTTTTATACAGTATCTGTTTAATTTTCACTATAGAATTATTTTTTTTAATTATTATTTATTATTATTATTATTATTATTTTATTATTATTATTATTATTTCAAATCTTTCATAATTTATCCATGATTTATGTATATTTATTTAATTATTTATAGATATATTTATCTGCATATAACTCAAGAATCATTGATCCTTATTGAGGCAATAAGGTCAAAGACAAACAAAAAAAGTTTTGATTTTATTTTAGTGTCATTTCCTGTTTCTGTGGGGAAGAAAAAAAGTTATTTATACCCTCAACTCTTCAGGATGGCTTGGTGCCTCTTTCACACAGCTGATGTAAATCAGAGAAATTCTCACAGCGCCTCATATCCTGGAGATCTATTCTGCCATTTGTTTTGATTTCAAAAATAAATAAAAAATATGCATATTAGACTTCTTTAGGCTTTAAGTGTGCTTTCATTTCAAAAATCTGTTTGCGTTCTGGCCATCCACATCCCATCTGTGGCATACGGATGCTTCCCATAATCCCTGGCTGGCACCGAGGCCCTGCCATGCATTATGCTGTTATTCATTTAAAGTAGAAGCATATTTTACAAAAGCATTTAGCACTCTAAACTGTTGAGCCGGAGGGGAGTGTGATTGCTTATGGGGTTTTGACAAGCTTCAATCATTGATCACGTCATCAGATTGCCACGATGAAGGCCTTTATAGGCCGTCACTCAACTGATCAAGACTTTTCAGAGAGTCAATTTTGCTTCTGAAATATGTGAATTTGCCATTAAAGTCATTGATTAAGTCCCTCAAGTTGGCTTGATTCTCCTGCATGCATTTGTGTCGTTTCGTGCCGTTTTTTGCTCTGTCCTCCTTATACAAGAGTTTTTGTACTCTTAATTTTTCTCACAGCCTTTTTATCTCACTATGAGTTTAGTGAGGCAGTACCAGTGCAGTTGTGTGTGGGATTGTGTTCATTTGCTCACTATATTGTAATAAATGGTCTAGTTGTTCGTTTAGCCATCTGGAATGGATGTGACTCAGCTGTGCTTTACGAACTTTTAATCTCATTTCCGGATCCTATCTATGCAGCTGTTCACATGATGCAAAAACTGCATCAACATACCCTGTACATGAACAGATAATATATTGATTTATATACAGTGTGTGTTGATGTAGTTTGTCATTTGACAGATGAATGCTGCGTGTAGCCCTCAGAAACCTCTCTCTCTTTTCTCTCACTCCTCTTCCTGTAAGAATGATAAATGATTGCATTATTCTTCCTCTGGACACAGATGGTGAGGACCCATGTAATCAACTACTAACTCACGCACATGTCCATATGTTGATTTTATTTTTGTGTAGTTATGAAGAAAGATTATGCATTGTATGTCAGAACAGAGCTTATGCTTTACCTTTATATATGAATAATTGTGCTTATAATTTATTATCTGATGATAGATAGATCTATCATGTGTATTCTGATGTGTTTGGTACAGTAGCTGTGTGCAGTCCTTTGGCATCTCCCTGTGGTCTTGATTTGTTACTGTTACTGTAGAATGGAGTTTTTAATCATATCTGCAGTGACATTTTTGCAAAGTATGTTTTCAAATAAGAACAGTAAAGGTTTAAATCTTGGATTTATTTTGTTTAAAAATACTAACATGGAACTGAAAAGTAATAAGACTCTTTTGTGAACAGAAAAGGTTGGGGGCTTTAATTTGTAAAGATTTTGAGAACCTCTTCTATATGCAACACTAATACCAGTGCTTATATATGTGAGTATATATCACCCTCTTTCTCTCTCGTTCTCTCTTTCCCTCTCCTGTGAATTTGATCTGTGCGTCCTTCCTTGCCTTCAAGTCATTAAAATGCTAATGCATGCTTTAACTTCTCAATTCTGTGGTGCCAGAGTAGGACAGTCAGTAGATGTAACTCTCGCTTTTCCTCTCTCTCTTCAAGTTTTCCTATTTGATATTAACGTTTTTTTTCTATTAATGAGTTATGAGCTGTTTTATTTTTCTATAAATGAAATTATTTATTTATTTATTTATTATTATTATTATTAATTTTCATTCTGTTATTTAACATAAATTATTTGTACTTTACTGGTTTATTTATATTTTATGTAATTATATTTATTTTTATTCCTTTATTTATATGCATTTATTTTTGTATATTATGTATAACACTATGTATTTCACATTTAGTTATTTATATTTACATTCAGTCATTTAGCATAGGCTAAAGAAGAAGAGGGCAAGCTAGTGTTAGAGAATTAGAAAAGCTATAGCGTGAGGTGCACGTTTTTTTAAAAGAATAGAATTAGACTGCTAGAGTTAGATAAGATTTAGATCAAATGATAAAAAAGATTAATATATAATATATAATATTATGTTGTTTTTCAGAAACGGCAATCATAATTTAGTTTTTATATTTCCATTTTTCATCATCTCTCTGATCCTTTGTCTCTTATTAGATGTTTTGCAAGTCATATGCAATATAGAGTAATAATGCAAGGTGGAACACCACAGTAATTATTATTAGTTTGAATAGCATCTAAAAGTATTAATATATACACAATATTCATCTGTCATTTGGACTGAAAGACATTTTCTCAGTATGTTTTCATAGTGTGCTCGACTTTGTTTCGAAACATCGAGGAAACTTTGATGCATCATAATATGACCCCTTTAAACTCACAATCAGACACTTTGCAGCCTGTGAAAGCAAGAGAGGACTGAAGAAGAGCCGACATACACCGAGGGAATACCAGAGTGTGACACAGGAAGGAGTGGAGACAGGGGACGGAAGAAAAGACAGAAGAAATATGCATTAGTAATCAGACCAGAGCAAGTGGGTCACTGAGTTTATTAAGAAAGGGGAGAGAGAGAAAGGAAGACATGTTGAATTCAATAACGCAGAGAGCAAAGTGTAATTCAATAACTGCTGTAACCCAATTTCTAATGTATCTAGGAAAGAAACGCATGTGCTCGACTGTCTGTTCTTGCCAGAAAATGTTAGTAAGATTCATTATTTGTGAGATTCTCAGGGTGTGTTTGTGTGTGAACGTGTATATGTGTGTCAGCAGATTGGCCTTCTGTAGGGGAGCAGTGCATTGATTTCCAGCCCAAAGTCCAATCACATAAATCTAGTCTGGCTTGAGACACCAGGCCTATTAGCCAGACCCTCTGACTGGATTAACGAGACCACATTCTCTCACACACACACACACACACACACACAAATATACAGTTGACCTTGCCTGTGCATTTAATTAAGAATTTTTCGCACACAAACAAACACCCGCATTTTCTCAGAAGGCTGATTAGAGACATGCAGTCAGCTCTGAAATGCAATGCAAATGTGATAAAATGATAAATAGCGTGTTTATGATGATGAATGTTTAATATGTGTCATGTTGTTCTTTCAGAGACGAGAGAGGACCGAACCAAGAGGCTGTTCAGACATTACACTGTGGGCTCCTACGACAACTTTACCTCATATAGGTAATGTATATATGTGTGCATGCAGAGAATATGTATATATAGCAAACCTAGGAAAGTTAGTCATTTTTGGTATTGAGTCTCTACTGCCATCTAGAGGACAGAGGCTGTGAACACACCTTACATCATGCTTTTGTTTTAGTATAGATCCAATTTCACATTATATTGCATGCAACATGTTCATTTTTGTTTCTGTTTGTTTTCGATTAAAAAAATGAATGCATAATAACTTGATTCCCTGGAGAACTGCATTACATTTTACAGCTGATGCTATTACCCGTGCTATTAAAGTAGAGGTCATGTTTTACATTATGCTCAATGTTGCAGTGCAACTGCATATGCATCTACTGCGTTTCAAGGGACAGTCAAATTTCATGGAATAGTAATTCAGTAATTCAAAGGACACAGACTGACCTAGTCTTTGGTTCTTTTAATTGTGATGATTTAGTCTCACATTTAAGAAAAACCCACCAACAGTAATCTCAACAAATGAGAATATGGTGACATGCCAATCAGCTTAAAACACTTGCAATGGTCTCTCAGTTTGGTTCACTAGTCTACACAATCATGCGGAAGATCTGACAGTTTTCCAGAAGACAATCATTGACACCCTTCACAAGGAGGGTAAGCCACAAACATTCACTGCCAAAGAAGCTGGCTGTTCACAGAGTGCTGTCTGCAAGCGTGCTAACAGAAAGTCGAGTGGAAGGAAAAAGATGCACATCCAACCGAGAGAACCGCAGCCTTATGAGGATTGTCGAGCAAAATCAGATTGTACTGTTGTTTAACAGATTGTTCAGTGTCTCCATAAATAGCTTTGTTAACTATACATTTTGAAAATGACTTAAGACTGTAAGTGTATCACACAGCCTCATTTTCATCCAAGCTAAATTCAGTTTGGTGTCCAAACCCACCACAGGTCTACTCTTTACATGCTGTTGCATATCCATCCTCCCTAGAGTGACCGCAACACACAAGCTAGGTTTTGTTCCTGCTATTTTAATTCTGTCGATTCTGCGTGTGTAATATATTTAACAAGTGTTTTCGAAATTAAAGACTGATTGATGTGAGATGGAGGTTAAGATGAAATGAGTTTGGGAAAGGAGTGAGAGAGAGAGAGAACGAGAGAGGATTAATTACTGGAGTCTCTCTGTCAAACTGATACTTTTCACTCTATTCATCTTCTCTTGCCAGGATGCTCAACAACAGCAAACAGGTCTAGAACAGCAGTCTAAAGAACTGCACCCAGTCAAATCAATTTCCTTCTGAAATGGACTTGAAACATACAAGACAAATGAAGCCTCTCTCAGACTCTTAAAATCATCTGTTTCCCAATATGAGATGTGAATGAATGACCATCACCTTGCTGAAGTCCTCATAGGGGCTCGGTTTAGAGTAGGCTAACAGTGATTTAGCTATTGGAAGCTGCCAAGCTCTCCGAAACCCAAATTGAAATCTAAAAATTTTTAGAATCATTATTGATAAATTAATGACCAGCTTAAGACCAGCAAAGGACCAGTTTATGCCTAACCAGATTTTTTGTTTTTCAACAGGGTGGTTTTAAGCTGTAAATGTTAGCACGTGAACTAGCTAATGTGTTAAATCTTCAGTTTTGATGGTAAATCTACTTAATATTGTATGTAGGCCTATTAGTATGTCCGTGTCCTTGCCCTGTTGTAAAAAACAGCATATGCTAGTTAGGTATGTTTTGATGCTGGTTTAAGCTGGTCCTTTGCCAACTGGTGACCACCATAAACCAGCAAAAAGACCAGCTTAAACCAGCATCCTAGCATCAAAATATACCTAACCAACATATGCAATTTTTTTCAGCCGGGCATTCTGCTTTATTAATAGATTTAAACTGTTAGCATGTAGGCTAAGTAGCCTAAACCAAACTATGCTCTGCTAAGTCTGCTAATCGGTTTAAAGTGTAAAGATTAGCATGTGAGTGTGCCCAACTAAGTTTAATTCTGCAAATTGTTTTATGTTAGCATGTGCATGTGCAGCTAATGACAAGTCGGCTAATCAAAATGTTAGCCTAGCATATGGCAAATAATTTACAGCTATGTCAAGTTCGCTAATCAATTTGAACTGTAAATATTAGCATTCAAGTGTGCCAAAGTACATTCAGCTAATATGACAAGTCTTCTAATCAATATAAATTGTAAATATTGGCAGGTAAGTGTGCTATACAATACCTAATATGAAAAGTTTGCTAGTCATTATAAACTGTGAAAGTGTGCTATACAATATTAAACTAGTAGGACAAGTTCGCTAATCAATTGGAACTGTAAATATTAGCATAAGTGTAGTACATTCAGCTATATCTGCTAATCAATAAGCTATAAATTGTACATTTTGGCATGTAGTGTGCTCTACAATAGTTAGCTTATATGACATTCGCTAATTGATTTAAACTGTAAATATGAAGGTCAAACTGTGCAAAACAAAAAATTTAAATATTAGCATGTTCCTGGACTACTTCACTTGATACTCTCCAATGTCCAATCTATACTAAAGATTGATGTTGTAAGTGTGCTGGGAAGTAATGTAATCACTTATTAGATTTAGTCTACAGGTTAAGTTATATTCTTATCAGCACGAGTTAGCACATGTTGACCTAGCTATGAAAAGCAAGGACACAGACTGAAAGCACACCTTGGCTAAAGTTAAAATGCGTTCTGTCAACTCCCTCTTTACTTCTCTCACAAGTGTTCATTAGGCTAAATGTGAATGTCAGTTACCGTATGAGGTGTAGCTTCATTTACGTGGGTTAACACGGCTCAAGGGATTTTAAGGAGCTGTGTGCACTACATTGACAAGAAGCCATCGCTACAGGAAACCTTCTTTCCTGAGGTCTAATGGCCTTTATATTAATTTTCACACTTCATTATCTCATCAAATTATCAATAGGCGCTAGATTAGCTGAACTTGACTGTGAGGGCTTTTGTAAGCTTATAACAAATATTTGAAATGGGTAATGCATTTATATGACACAAGTATTCTATAAGGCATAAATCAGCCCAGGCAATGTACACACAATTATCTATACAATACAGTAGTAAAAATAATAAAAAATAAAATATATTCTATAATTGCGGGTGCATTTGGTGTTTGAAGTCTAGCTCTGTTACCCCAAAGAAACAATGCTGACAGTAGTGTAACAGAATTGACAGTTTTATTTTATTTTTTCTAAAAGCTCCACTTGCTGACATAAATGCTATGACAGTAATGAAAACATGATTAAAAGAGCTTTAAATAACTCAATGTGAGATCAGTAATAAATTCTGTTTTCCTTCTGATATTGTGGTAACAGAGTGGACGTTCTACAGAATAACTCTTGGTGTGAGACGTTTTTTAGATTAAAATATTTTCTCAGAGAGAGCTCAGATACTTTTCAGTGCTTCAGATCTTATCAGTGAGTGAAAGTGACATCATTTCCTGTCACTTACACAATACTCAGAGATAATGCCACCAATTTGAATGAAAAATATGGTTTGGTAACAGAGTTGATGCAAGATTTATGGACACACATTTTTCTTAGAAAAATTATTTTAAATAATTTAATGTTGTAGAATTAAGTAACTATTTAGGGCTTTTAAAAATAAAATAGAAACGTACTATAAAATATTTTGATTCCACATTGATACATGAAGTTTGCAAACTAATTTTGGGAGGAGCACGTACGAATGATTCACCACAGCCGCCTCCAGTCTCCCTATTACCCGATTATCAGAGTTAAGAAGCTTCCTTTAAATACTCCCCTTCTCTGCCCGCTCCTTACACCGCCTCGATACTTTAAACTGGAAATCAAATGTCAGGTATCCGGCCAGAGGAGAACTGGTTCCTTCCAAGCCTGGTTTCTCCGAAGGTTTTATTTTTGTCCAACGTGGAGATTTGGTTCCTTGCAGCTGTCGCCTTCAGCTTGCTTGGTTGCGGACACCTGGTTTCCAGAAATCATTGTTTTCCGGCTTCTGCACTTAACTGTTACATTGCATTATTGGCCTATTTGCTTTAATATGCATCACCTGAAGTCCTGTGCAAGTCCCTTCCCACTATCCTCCCGGGGGGCACAGGGGGACCAGGCCGGACACAAGGCTCTGCCCAGCCCTCTCCCCTAGGCGTTAAACCCCTAGGGCTCGGGTCCGCCGAGCGCCCAGCCTGCTCCCCGGACAGCACGCCAAATATGCTTACAATATTTATAAATGAGGAACTGGGAACTCGTGAGATGATGGAAAAAATACACTGACTAATTCAGACAAGAAGAAATCTAGCCTGGCTTCCACGACTGTAAAGCTCATAGGAGCTTTAGTCTGGTAAAGCTACCTTAGTAGGCGGGCTTAACCTTCGTCCATCAGATGCCTCTGTATACTCCTGGACGAATCTACAACCAATCAGACCACTCGTTCTGATGACGTATGCGTAGCCATGGATTTAATATGATATTGTAAGGGAAGAGATATTTGAGAAGAGTTTTTGATGTGTGTTGCTTTTTCCTAAGCGTTTGCATAAATAGCTAATGAGAAATCCAACCCAAATATTCCACTGTCCCAGTTTAATGTGGCTTGTCTGGGATTTTGTTCGTAAACAAAACTACAGCAAATGCTAGTTCCAGACAGCCTGATGTTATCACAGGGGTGACTGCTGTTCTGTAAGACAAAGCGTTTCGTTAACCCGAGGCGCTAACGACACCGAATCATCTGTAATTGATCTAATTGATTCTCCACTGCTTAATTAGATTCTTGTCACTCCTAATGCATCAGTGATGAAGACCCTCGGGGTATGAGAGAGAGAGAGAAAAAGAGCGAGAGAGGGAGATGAGATTTCTTCTAATAGTTGATGATACAGACACCAGTCGTTGCTCTGGTCTCATGTGATCACATAGACAGCTTTTAGTCGTTTGTGGTAATTATTCTGCAATCAGCACACAAGCAGCTGTTCACAAGGACTTTATTATGCTCTGTTTGTAAAACAGATTTTTCGATGGATTGGGAGTTGTTATAAATGAGCTGCTGTGTTTAGAGATATCGATATTGCTGTAATAAATGAACATCTTTTTCTTCAGCTTGACTGGCAGAGCGTGGCACCAGCACCGCCAAGGTCATGGGTTTTATTCCCAGGGAAAACACAAACTGATCCATATCATGAATTCACTGTAACTGGCTTTTCACACTACGATTAACTTTGGATTAATGTCTATTTACACCCTCTGCTGGCGCTGAAGGCAAGTAGTGTGAATCAGTGCAGTGCTTGAATATTACAGCAAGTTGTGTAGCAACAGATAACCAATCACAGATTAGTTTATAATGACTCCATTAAATATTCATGTTTGGTACAGTAGCAGAAACATCCGTGAGAGTTAAAACTGACGTATCAGGTGAGATGAGAAATGGGTAGTTTACAAACCTGTTTGACTTCTGTCAGTGAAACCTACAAGAATACATTGTGAGTTTTAATTGTGTTTTTTAATCTAATCAAAATGATCTCTACCGGTACGTTTTCATTTAAACACACATTGTTTACAATATGTCAGAGAAAATGCTTTTAGAAAATAAATAGGGTGTATTTTTATTTTAACACATTTTTTATGCAATTTTGAGATTTTAGGCTATTTTGCTTCAGACTAGTTCAGAGAAAACATCTGAAGCACACATTACACTTTATCCATTTACTCCTGTTTACAATACATATCTTTAAAGGCCCTATTTCTTAAAATGTTTGTTTGATTGTTTGTTTGTTTTTTCATGTGCTCCAGTAGCTCTTACAACACCAAACACCAAAACTTGTAGTTTATTCCTGTATTCTAAAGGTTTTTACCGAGGGGGTTGAGCATATATATCACTCATCTGATTTATGTAGCATTTTATTCCTTAAAACATCTTAAAAATTAGTTTATCTCCTGAAAATACTTTCAAACTTTTGTAGTGAGATGTTCAAAAACCCCTCTGTAAAAACCATTAACTCAACAACATTTCTGTTCTGGATATATATGCAAATTAGTGCATATTAAATTACACGGTGATACCTCTTAAGAAAGTGTTTTTACATGTTTGTTTTTAGAGCATTAAAAACAATGTAAAGAAAAAAAATATATAATAAAAAAAATTATATGCTATGTTAGGGGACTCAATTTCTTAAAATTAAAAAAAATACATGACATGAATGAATGTAAAAATATGCATAGGAAAAACAGATTGATTTTTAAAATCACCAATACATTTTTTATTACGTTTTTTTTTTTTTGATGATGATTCTCAACTACTTTATAACAAAATTATTTGATGTACCATTTTTCTTTCTGCAAAATGTGTATAAAATGGTTTTCTCATTATGTACTATGTATCTAAACTAAATCTAATTTGCATATTAATGTGTTTTTGGGCCAACATGTTGTGAAAAAAGAAGTGTAATAATAGGATTAATAATTGACCAGATTTTCATAGAATATTGAAATATAATTGAATTCCCTATTCATTTTTTATGTCTCCCAAATTGCATAATAATCATGCTTTTAGTCCCGGTGTGAGGACATGTATGAAAATCAACGTCCTTTTTCGTAACCGCATAACATTTTCCTGAGATGTTGATTTATGACACACTATTAAAAAATTTGACAGATTTAAAAAATATAATTACAAAATATTATTATTGTATTTCCATAAGAGTGTCACTAAATTAATTTCAGACATTTTTGAAGACCAAGGAGAGGGAGAGGGAGTGGTCCTGCTCAAACATCCAAGTTTTACCAATTACATAATGCCTCAAATTCAAACATAACATTTCAGAAAACGTACAAAACAGTTATTTCAGTGTACTGTGATTAATCAACAGGGGAAAGGACAGTCATATCTGTTGCAATAATTACCGTTTGTACCCTTTTCACCTGTAGTGTCTCGCATTAAGCATGCAAAGCCCATTAGTTGTCTTAGATAGAAGCGTCTGCCAAATGTCATGCACATGCTGCACAGTTAATCATAGCAGTGAGGTTAGTGAAGTGATATTTGTATGTCTAGAGCGCTGTTTGTATGTGTGTGTTGGCGGGGGGCTGATGGTGTCTACAGGCGGGTAACTGTGGCTCACATGAGTAAGGAAGAACAGATTTGTCCCTGCTGTTCGCTCTGATGATAACTATCTCCATGCATCCCAGACAGATGGACCGTGTGTGTGTGTGTGTGTGTGTGCTAGGGGAAGAGACCACCACAGAAAAAGATCCATTGTGTGTCTCGCTCTCTTTTGTGAGCACTCGTCCCATCTTTTCATCACTGATGGGCTGCACTTTAAGGCATGCATGCAGGGTTGACATTGTCTTTGTACATTTCTGGCTTTTAAAGGATGTTTTTGTCTCTCTACTGCATTCGGAATTGGACGGTGAAAAGAGTTGAAGGCCCTCATTTGTCTGTCCTTTCATTTAAGAGCATAAGAGGCTGGATATTAGCATTTGGTCCAATCTCCTAATGCAGATAAAGAGGCTGCGCTGGAGTCAAACAGAAGGACAGGAGCTTCCACCTGAGCTTTTTTCATAGCATCCACACTCTCACAGCCTCAGCTTTTAACCTGATTGGCTCATCAGAGGAGCAGGATAGGGATCAGGGAGGGTAGCGGTGTATGGGGGTACGTCCAGGTGTTCCGGCCGCGGTGGTCCTGATACAGGCATGATGCTGGAGTCTGACCTCACTGTCCTGCTCTCTCTTATGTCCAGTGATTACATCATCGAGGAGAAGAACGCCGTGCTCCAGAAGAAGGAGAATGAGGGATTCGGCTTCGTCTTGCGGGGAGCAAAAGGTAAGACGAGTTCATGGCCTCGGTTTGCTCTTACTGTCAGAGTTCAAGCTGCTTTCACAAATACTGGGTTGTGTTACGCACTAATCAGCACAAGACACTGTAAACAATACATTTTAGTTGTGTAATGTGATACATTTGCATAAAAAAATGGAATCTGAATCTGAGAATTGTTTGGCTTGTGAAAACTCGCCAATCAGAAGCAAGTCTTGAAATAGTTTTAATAGATTTGGTTATGAGTTCACATTATCCAATAGCCTTTGTATTGTAGTTTTCAAGGATGTGCATATAAGACCAGGAGCATTGCTAATTATTTCATTTATTAAACATAAAAATGTATAATAATATATACAATAATATTCCCACTTTGCTTCCTATCAATTCTGGTCTGTCCTGTCACAAAAAAAATACAAAAAATACATCATAGTTTATGTTTTTTTACGTTGTTATTATTATTATTATAATATGTGCTGTTGCTATTTTAACACTAATTACCAGTAGTTAATAATAATTATTTTTAATATTAGCAATAATCAAAATAATAATACATTTGTATTATTATTGTTTTTGTTCTTAAATTATTTTCTTTAAATGTGTATCAAAAGGTTATAAGTAAAAATAGTTAATAATAGTTTTTTTTTTATTGATAATAATTCAAAATCGTACAACGTTAATCAAAATATTAATAATTAATAATTCAAATTGGCATTAAAATTCTAATAAAAATATACGTATTCAATAATTTAATAATAATTATACTGTACAATTATAGAATGTACAATGAAGATTTTTTTTTTATTTCCAGTGAATAGCCAATATAGGAATCCATATAAAAACCCACGCATTTAACCAAAATTTCCATTTTCTCTGGAGTAAAAAATAAATATTATTACTTTGAAATAACATCCATCACACATCTACATGTACAATCATGTATATGAAATAAATACATGATAGTTCAGTAGTGCAACAGTGTGTGTGCTTTACAGATGCGGCTCTGGTGACAGCATAAAATAGAGTTAAGTGAGTTTTAACTTCATTACATCAAATATCGCGGTCACTGGTGGTTCATATTGTGACATTTCTGAAGCACATATAGTGTTGACTCAACAGCACTTTTAGACAGTTGTGTTTGAAAACACGTACAGATCAGCAGGGTCTATGAGTAGTGTGTGTGTGTCTTAGTGCCCAGTCTCTGGGGTGGCACCATCCTGGGTAGGAGTTATGAGTTCCTAATGCCATCTGTTACCCGCATGGTTCATTAATATCTCTTATGAATATGTATG
Source organism: Enteromius paludinosus (assembly GCA_032361165.1). Taxonomy (NCBI): domain Eukaryota; kingdom Metazoa; phylum Chordata; class Actinopteri; order Cypriniformes; family Cyprinidae; genus Enteromius; species Enteromius paludinosus. The sequence goes on from JAUMHQ010000081.1 coordinate 17,190,618, forward strand.
TCAGCAATCTCTTTACTGGTGTTTATCATTTTTATACTATGCCTTCCTTGAAGATTAAAAAGACAACACTTAGAGATTTATTTAGACACATATTTATATTGTATGCGCAAGCCATTCGTTGACTTCTAAGCACCAATAATGTGATGTTCTATGTGTTTCTCTGTGTTTGTGTAGCGGAGACGCCCATCGAAGAGTTTACACCCACACCTGCCTTTCCTGCGCTGCAGTACCTGGAGTCTGTGGATGTTGAGGGCGTGGCCTGGAGGGCGGGGCTAAGGACTGGTGACTTTCTGATTGAGGTACGAGATTGGTTTGTCCGCTGATATCCCAGATCTTTCTGTATCTGTATCATATTTTCAGCATATTAAGATACAGTAAGGTTTGTTGCAGCTGTGTCATGACCTTGAGTCTACACTTATGATTTCTCTCAGGTGAATGGTGTAAACGTGGTAAAAGTGGGACACAAGCAGGTGGTGTCACTCATACGACAGGGAGGGAATAACCTCCTGATGAAGGTGGTGTCAGTCACACGCAAGCCAGAGTCTGAGGAGTCAGTCAGGAAGAAGGGTAAGATGCTGGTTCACCTCAAACAGAACTGTTCTGTCCTAGATAATAAAACTACTGTATTATATTTTTATTATATTTATATTATATATCGTATATTTATTTAAATGTCTATGTGTTTATTTTATTTTGTGGGAAAATAAAATGGGAAATATTATTATTAAATATTATATATTATTATATATTAATAAATGTTATTATTATTAAATTTATTTAACTTTTTTTTTCATGTTATTGTTTAATTAACTTAATTTACTTATTTTCCATCGAGGGAGAATACAAGTTTATATACTGATGAATTTTCCAGCAGTGAAAGTGCAAGTATTATTTATTTTATTTTATTTGTTTACATTTATTTATTTTTTACATTTCATTTTCGAGTTACATTTCTGGAGTCGTTTTTTTTTTTTGGCTTAATTCTAATTTAAATTTTCAATCAACTATGTTTAACAGGGTTTGCGACTTACAAACAAGGTCTGCAGTTTAATATGTTGCTTAAATGTAGTTCATGTATTCATGTGTGTCTCTCAGTTATAGCATCTTGCTGTTTAGTCAGTTACATGCAAATGGTGTAATGGTGGTATTATAGTTGAGTTTTAGGGAATGTGCTGACTGCTGGTTTTGTTTGTTTATTGTGGGCGGGGCTGCTGCAGTCAGACAGAAGAGCTCTTAAAGGCACGGGTTGCTAGGGAACCGGTCTTTGATGCTCTGTACTGTATGTGATGATCAGACAGTGAGAGATTTCTCTCAGCAGGGCGAATCTAGTGTCAAACACGAGGAAAAGAAATGCTGCAAGAATGAAAAAAGCTGCGAGTGTAACGATCATAGCCGATCGTGATGGTAATGACTGTGTTTGTCAGAGGAGAAAACTTCAGGAGCATTAACTAAATGACAGGGTTATTTGTCACAAGGAGTTGTGATGACTAAGTGTTTTCTGTGCAGCCTTTTCACTACACCCACTCAATCGATTAGCAGTTGAATGAGTCCAACGGTAGAGTTATTAGAACTACAGCAAAACCTCCAAACCCAAAGAGTCTATTCGATATCCATGCAAACTATCCTCACTTTTATATGCAGCTCCCACACAGTCCGAACCCTTCATTGACCTATGTTTGCCTTTAGTGGATGAAGGAACAGCATAGTAAGACAGTCATTTACAGTAGATTGAATCTTTTTCACGCTTTTTTGCAACTCTTTAAAGGATGCATCAGACGTTCTCGCTGTCTTTGCAGCATCTCACTCGATGGACACGTCCAGTTAAATTTGTGTCTGTTCTGTTGGTTTTTTATAATTATTCTTATTCATTTTTATTTGATTACCAAGGGAAATGCGTTTGTAGAATATATAAAATACACAGCTTAATATATTGCATAGAAAGTCCAAAATGCATAAACTAAACTTCTATTTAATGCATTTATTAAATACTTTCTTCCAAAGCACGCTGCATGGCATTTAGGCTATATATTTGATCAGTTCACGCATTCTCTCTGGAGTCAATCCCATGACCTCGGTGTTGCTAACTGGATACTTTGCAGCATGCATCAGAAATGAACTATCCCTGCAATCAGAGGGAAGTGCTGTGTTGTTTATGCGCCTAAGACGACATATCCTTACCCTAAAATCTGATTGTCGGTGTGAATATTGTTCTTACCTGGCAAAATCACGGTCACCTGCAAAGTTATTGCAGGGTTATTGCATAACTCTGGGCGATGCAAACTACCACACACTACTGATGAAGTAATAATAGAGTGTCTGTTGTTAGTTTTATGGCTACATCCTCCCACACACACATACAAACTCACACACACAGATTCTCACAGTTGAAATGCACAAACCCAGGCCTTGCTCCTGCCAGAGTTGCCATGGTTACTACAATGCATGTTTGAAGTAAGTATTGCATTAGTGCCTTGGTATTTCTCTCCTCTCTCTCCAGCTCCACTCCAGTCTGCAAGGTTGTTAGCTGGAGGAGTGAGGAGTTTTACGCCGATGTTGCTGCAAATGCTGACAGAAGTGTCTGATCTACTGGAACTCTGATCGTTTTCTTGTACTGCTGCTTGGGAGTTTATGGCACGCTTTGGACATAGCATCAGTTTTTTTCGTTTCTGAGAGACAAAAGGAAACTCGGCCACCATTTGGGTTGCAAGAGGCTGAATGTGATATGAGGTGTTTTGAGAGACGAGTGTTTCTTTCTCGCATCGGAGGGCCACTGAGAACAGAAGTTGGATTCTGGTCGTGCAGTCAAACAGGACATGTCTGATAGTTGCATGATTGTATGTTGCATGTCAGAGAGAGAAAGATTGAAGGAGAGAGTTTAATCGTGGTGAGGCGGTGTGGTACGTTGATCTTCGGATGAAGATGGTGAAAAAGCGCTGGCAGCTGCCGATGGGCAGCAGCCGTGAAGGCCCCTCGCCACGCCATCCTATCTTCTCATCTACTCCTTGCCTTTCCTCCACAGCACCCCCACCTCCAAAAAGAGCACCCAGCACCACCCTCACCCTGAGGTCCAAAAGCATGACCGCTGAGCTCGAAGAACTAGGTAAGAATTCCTTGTTGTGAGGTTGCATGTTTTTTTTTTTCTTTCAGTTTCTGTCTTGAAAATGAAAAATTATGAAATTGAATTAATTATACACACACAGAACGCCTAAGATGTAGATGAGTTTGTTTCTTAGCATTACATCACTTGCGCATCAATGGATCCTCTGCAGTGAATGGGTGCCGTCAGAATGAGAGTCCAAACAGCTGATAAGTGCTCCACCCCACTCTTGTCCGTCAATTAACATCTTGTGAAGTGAAAAGCTGCATGTTTGTAAAAAAACAATACTTATTTCTCATACTGTTCAAACTAGTCATGTATCTATAATACCGGGTCCACTTCAGGCATGACGCATGATTAGCCTGATTCCACTCCCAAACTCTCAGTCGAATATTTGCGGGGTGTTATGATCATGCCCTTTGACTATATGGGGGTGCTCGATGTCTGATTTCATAGTCACATAGGACTACTGGTTTTCTCCCAATGTACAGCCTATTAAAATAATTCTGTGAATATTTTAACCTGAGTGAATAATTCCAGCCACCACTATAGATTTAAGTTTAGTTTCATTTTCCATAATCCGTGACCGACAGAGGTGCATCTTGGCGGCAGGGATTTCAATCTTTAACGAGACACAAATTGAAGACTGGAACACTTAGATCAGGTAGGGTACAAGTGATTTGTTACGCTGCATTAAAGCCCATATCTCTTCCAATGCAAAGCGCCTGCAGGACCAACAAGGATGCACATTAATAACTATGACTGGGACTGTCATATACATAACATTATAATGAGAACACGCTGTTTATTAAAAACCCGTGTGAAGAACGTGTCCACAAAAGGCGTTTATTCAGAGCCGCACACGTTCACTTCGTGCAGATAGCCTACAAGTCGTAATATTAACTTTATGTTCAAATAACGAACTGTATTCTATTCCGATTCGACTGTGAATATCCTTATTCGGGGACAGCCCTAGTTACCAGTTACTTCTCACAAAGAGTTACATCATTATAAAAGTAACTAATTACCAGAGAAAGTAACTCTTCAAATATGTCATATAACTTGAATGTCCCCAGTATGAGTATGTTAAATGTTGTTTGTTTAATAATTGTGACAAACGAAATTGCGATACTACGCATTCTTCTACCAATAACAATATAAACTGCACTAGGATTAACGAGCTGTTAGGTCAAAAACTACTTTTTTTTTCACTGGATGAAGTGTTATTATGGATTATGGACTTGTATTTTGGTTGGAAGCAATGGTTTGAAGTTAAGATGACAGTGGTGGATTTGTTTCTTACAAACATGCAGCTTTTAGCTTAGAATGTTAACGTATGGACTGGAGTGCTGTGGATTATTTTGATGTTTTTATCAACAGTTTGGACTCATTCTAGTGGCACCCATTCATTGCATATTGGTGAGCAAGAGCAAGCATTTTTTGGATTCAGTGTGCACTTTTTTAAGCCTATATGCATATGTAGATAAATGTAGGATGTGTAGGAAAATGGATAGTTTTAAACACCCTGTTCCCCGAACACATGCATGCACATTTGTACGCAGCTTTTCCTCTCTATCTGTCTCTCTCTCTGCTGCTCTTTCTTGTTTATTTATTAACTGTGTCATCTCCCTCCTGCAGCCATTTGGGCTGTTCAAAACATCAGCTGTGTTTTCCTTTCTCGCTCAATCTGTGCTCTGAGTTTACTGAGTTCATTATACATGTTCACACACTGAAGCACATACCGACAGACATTTGCTGCTGTGAGACTTTAATGGAGAAGTGTTCTGTACGTTTATTTCATGCTCAGCCTCTGCAAGGAGGAGAAGAGGAGGTGAGTTGAGGTTTTTAGAAGCCTTCAAAATCACAGAAATATGTGTATGCAACCATCTTCACCTTGCTCTTGCTGGAATATGATTTATTTAGCTCTCTTCCGAAACCTAGTGAGCAGCCTACCTAACCAAGTATTTTTAGGTGTTCCTGCCACAAAGGCAGGAAAATTATACCCTCATGTTTTTGGATGTTTAAAAAAAATTAAATATTAATTTTGCTATACCAATTTAAGCATAAATTGATTTGATTAATAAAAAAAAAAAAAAAAAAAATTTGTTAAATATTGATTAATGACTATTTTATCTAGTATTTCCGTATTTTTCATGCTTATTATATTTCACACACCTAACGTAGCAACATGTGCTGATGCCAAACTGGAAATCCTTTGTGAGTTTCACCTCTCGTGTGCTTCACACAAGGAATTCTATATGTGTGGCACGTGGAGTGTTCCAAATGAGTCATTTATGAGGTTCTATTTGAGTTAGGATGCTGCCGTAGGGACTGTTCACACAGGATGCATTCTTGCCTCCATCTGTGTTGTTTTTAATTGTTTTTTTTTTATCAACGTGCAATACCTTAATAAACTTTGGAAGAACATGTAAACCTATCCTGTGTAAAGCACTACTCAAGTAGACAGTGTACAACCAGGCAGGTCTATGGGTTGGAACCGAGCTTGCCATACTTCACCTTTCACCATAAATAAGCAACAGTGATGCATTCCATTAATTAAATGTCTTAAACATTCCCATTTCATATGTATTTTGTCTTTTTTATTTTAAAGCATGTCATCGAATGAGATCCATAATACAACCCATTGAGAACTACCTGTGTAGGTGTTTATAATGAACCTGGTTTTATGTGTGTGTGTTTTAATAGAAAGGCTAGATGAGATTTTGGCGTCTCAGGAGACAGTACTGAGGCCAAAGGTGGAAGCAGACTACAGAGCAGCAACGGTGAAGCAACGTCCTTCTAGCCGCAGAATTACACCAGCAGAAATCAGTGTAAGATACAGTATGTGGGCACACTTTCAGAAAGTGTCCCATATTTGCAGCATTGACCAAATACGTTGTATGTGCACAGTGAACTTCAAGTAAAAAAAAAATTACTTTCTTTTACATTTAGCACACTGACTTGATGCAGGTTTGATGGTGGTCTAATGTACCAGCATAGTTTTCTAAAACACAGCTGTATGCTGGTATTACCAGCAGGGATGAAGCGTCTTACAATAACAGTAGCCAATTGCTAATGTTCTTGAAAATATGCCAGAATATTCTAGCTTGACCCTTTTAAACATAAATGTTTTCTTTGTGCAGTCTCTTTTTGAGCGGCAAGGACTTGCTCTCCATGGTGCTCTACACCCAGCGTTGGAAAAAGCCCACATGCAGCTGCCGAAAAGCATGACTAGGACAAAGTCTTTTGGTAATTCTTCAGGAAACTTTTGCATGCACTTCTCAGTTTAAAATAGCAGTAAAGTACTTTGATCTATCCGTCCTTTGATCTTAAAATCTGAATGCGTTTAAAAGCAGAACTTTGACACACAGTAACATTTGGAATGCCAAGAATAAAAGGAAGCCATGAAAGGAAAGATCAAATCTGTAAACTATTGCACACTTGTTCATCATCAAAGCTCAGGCAAACCCACAAAATACATTTTTACAGATCTATCTGTCTGTCTGTCTATCTGTCTGTGCAGGAGCAACCGAAGAAGATCGACTGTCAGCCTTGGCAGCGGAGCACAGGTTTCCGCGGAGCTCCTCCATGACGGACAGCCTGAGAGACAGCCATAGTATCCCTCCACCTCCTCAAATGGCTCCCCCACCTCCCCCATCGCTTTACTATCTAGATACTGGACCCCCTCCTTCGTTCTGCCCACCCCCTCCCCCTGGCCGCATCCACGACCCCAGCCGTTCCAGTTTTAAACCAGGCTCTGAACCAAGACTGCACGCTTTGCCACAGACAATGTCTGCTGAGCTGTTTGAGCCGCCTCGCCACGCTGCCCACATGGATCGGCAGAAGAAAGCCCGCTCCATGATCATCCTGCAGGACTCCTCCCACCTTCCCGTGGAGCCTACTGACATCCCCAGGCCAGGTCCTGTTTCAACTCCCCCCGAAAGGATCAAGCGGAAAGGTCGGGTCATTGATAACCCCTACGCCAATGTGGGCCAATTCAGCGTGGGCCTGTTCACGCCGCCTCAAAGCAAGCCACAGCGGAGGAAGAGCCCGCTTGTAAAGCAGCTGCAGGTGGAAGATGCTCAGGAGAGAGCCTCGCTAGCGCTGGCATCCATCCATGCGAGAGAGCACTCTCCCTCGGGACGCCTAGCTGCCCACCATACCAGCAGGGCTGAGTTCTATCAACAGCACCAGCAGCTGTTGCAGGAACGCAGTCAGGCTCAGGCTGAGGCACTGTTGCATGGAAAGGGACCTTTCGCTGCTGCCATTGCTGACGCTGTTAAAGACCGGGAACGTCGTCTGGAGGAGAGACGGAAATCCACAGTCTTCCTATCAGTGGGCACTATGGAGGGCAGTTCAGCATCACCCCCAGAGGCCCCCTCACTCACACCATCCCGTTCTGTTGATGAACGAATGCTCACACGTGAACTTGGTCAGTTGCCTCCTCCCGCCCTGGCGTTGCGCCCCTCTCCTGGAGGCACCACTTTCATTCACCCATTGACAGGCAAGCCCCTTGACCCCAATTCTCCATTGGCACTTGCGCTGGCCGCAAGGGAACGGGCATTAACCTCCCAGAGTCAGTCCCCTTCAAGCAGCCCAGAGCCCAGAACTAAACACGAAGCTGCTGGAGGGGTGCTGTATATGGAGACCCAGACCAAAGAGGCTGAGCGGTCAGGGGGTGAGGGGGACTTTGCGTCGCCTCCCTTTTCCCCTGCAACAAAAAGAATTTACGAGACCTCCGCCCCCACCAGCAAAATCCAGTGGGGGAGTCCCATATCCACCAGGAAAGAGTTGACAGAATCAAAGGAGGAAAGGAAAATTGAGGACAAGAAGAGTATGATCATCAGCATCATGGACACGTCTCAGCAGAAAACTGCTGGGCTTATCATGGTTCATGCAACGAGTAATGGGGAGGCAGTGGGACCCAGCCCAGAACACACCATCCCCTCTCCCTCTCCTAAAGGGGCGCTGTCAGAGAGCCCGAAACCCATGTTAGCTGAAATAAAACGCGCCAAGTCCCCTGGTCCCGATGCTCCTTCGAGATCCACCCCGCCTCCAGCAACAGCTCCAACTTCCCAGCCACCTCCCAGCCCGTCCTCAGATAAAACCCTGGCACAGGGTAGTTCTGAGGAGGATGTGGAACCCTATACGGTCACATTGCCACCCGCCATGCTCTCTTCCAGCGACGAGGAGACACGCGAGGAGCTCCGCAAAATCGGTGTGGTTCCTCCACCTGATGAATTTGCCAACGGCCTTCTTGGAAAGACACCTGCAACTGCAGTACCTCCTGCCCCTATGTCGGCGCAGACAACCCTTTCAGCCATGCCCTTGGCTCCACACCCTCCCCCTGCCCCTTCAGCAGTGGTCGCCGCAGCAGCACAGGTCCCCGCTAGCAGTGGCCCGCAAGCAGCCTCAGGGAAACCATCTGAGTCCCACCTGGGCCCAGAGTCTGCTGCTGACTCCGGGGTGGAAGAGGTTGACACCCGAAGCTCCAGCGATCACCACTTGGAGACCACAAGCACCATCTCCACCGTGTCCAGTATGTCCACACTGTCCTCGGAAAGCGGCGAGCCCACGGACACCTACACCACCCACGCAGATGGCCAGACGTTTATTCTTGATAAGCCGCCAGTGCCTCCAAAGCCAAAGCTCAAGTCCCAGCTCAGCAAGGGCCCGGTGACGTTCAGGGACCCCCTGCTCAAGCAGTCATCTGATAGCGAACTGCTCTCACAGCAGCACGCGGCTGCGTTGGCTGCTGCTGCGGGAGCCTCAGGCCCGGCCAGACCCCGCTACCTCTTCCAGAGACGCTCCAAGTTGTGGGGGGACCCCGTAGAACCCCGTCCGCTTTCGGGGGCGGAGGAAGGCAAGCCCACTGTGATAAGCGAGCTCAGCTCTCGGCTGCAGCAGCTGAACAAGGACACGCGCTCACTCGGGGAAGAGCCGCTTGGAGCTTCACTTGACCCCGGAAGGAAATCGCCCGTGGTCGGTGCAAGGTAAGGCGTGAATCCTGGAGAAGACCGAGTGCAAATCAGCTTCGCAACTGAATCCAAACTTTCAACACCTTTTTCTAAAGCAACATTGAAAAGAGAATACAGAAGTTGGTTGTTTATGCTGCAAATGCAGGTTTCCTATTGGTTACATAACAGTGAGAACACTGTGCAAAAATCTGAATAACAATGTTCAATCAAAACTCACAGTTTGCATTAAGTAATATGAAATAAAATACATGATATAAATATTAAAAATCCTAATGAAAAATCACAGGAATATAAAAAAATCATCATTAGTAGTCATCTTTAGTAGTCACCTTTAACTTTTATTTCAAAAAAGCTAATCCAGAGCATTTAAATTTCTTACTGGTTTAGAAGCATTAAATGTTAATGTTTAACATGCTTTCTTCATTGAGACGTTTGGAGCCCCCGAACTTTGTCAGCATTGGACGACCACTGGTAAGTAGCGTAGAATGGCCTGATCTCACAGCTCTAGCATATAACCCATAGACAATAGTTAGTGTGATACATACACTAATGCACATAACCAGAGCTACAGGGACATAATTAACTGCAATAAAAATGTTTCATATTAAATCAATAAAAGATTGTATTTTGCTGTCTTGATTTTTTTTAAAGCACCAGCTATGTACTATTTTGCTTATATCCTTAAATACAGCTGAAGTCCTTTATATCCCAACAGATGTGACAAGGACATGGAAGACAGTAAACCTTAGCTTTTAGCCACTAGGGTAAATCAAATGTCATTCCTTTTATTTTCTATTGTTTAACATCCACTAATCCCATATTCAGTCACTTTTGCTGACATTGTTCTGGGTTGTATTAATCATTTCTGCAGGTTCTGTGTTCCCTTGTCCACCCTGGCAATTCAACCAAAATGTCTGTGTCTTTTCTATGGTGGCCGAGAGGTGCAAAACAAATCACAAATCTGAAAACAAAATACCAAATTACAAACGCAAATCTAAAAAACTAAATAACAAGTCGGAAAACACAAAACGATGATAAAATTAAATAAAGCTCTCTGCTGCTTTTAATCCAATAATATTTCATTAATAACGGTTCATTTCCATGATTGATTGCGTTCATATCAGAAGCGTTCCTCAGAGACATGGGCGTCTGCAGGATTTCTTCCGAGGGTACGAGCTTATCCATATTTTTTTTTCTTTTGCGGCCAGCGGCAGCGAGTTGATCATCCAATGTTTGAATAGTTTAGCCTTCTCAAATTATCATGCAAATCTCAGGTCAGTCTGAGTGCTCGTACAGTGCATGCAGTCGTACACCTGCAGGCACGACCCTTTAATCGGACTCTGGTATGGTTTGCGGGTGCACACGCAAGGTCGGAAGACAACATTCATCATCCAAAGGAACCAAACTCTAACACCAGAACCCGTGTGTGCACCAAAAGTGCTAGTGTGAAAGAACCCTCAATGCTGTTCAACGACTGTTTAAAATTTTGTATTCTCCCCTGCCACACAAAACTCCCATAGACACTGTATTAGAAACACCCTCCCATGTTGTAATCTGACTCAAAAGTAATACAAGTAGTTATAATAATGCAGATGTACATGCATATTTTTTATTACATAGTAAGGGTAATTTTAAACGGTTACTTTAAGACTTTCTACCGCTTTCTATCTGCTGTTCCTCCTGTAATCCTTGATTGTCTCGTCCAGTCAGCGGTGAGTGACGCTGTCTCAAACTATACCTACCTCTTCCGGTTTATCTGATTTGTCGTTGTGTTCCTGACTTATTATAATGTTTTCTGAATTGTTATTTTGTCTTCAGAATTCTGATTTGTTTTGCACCTCTCGGCCACCGTACTTTTCACTATTCTCAGCACATCTGACACCTTTTTCACTGAACATGACGTGACTCAAAATAACATTCTTGACGGCATGCAGCAGGGTGACTACATTATGACAAATTTGACTTGAAAAGCACTAATTTAAGTCCCTCTGTCTTGCCATTTGGGAGTGCACAAGGTAACAGATTGCCTGAGGGCATGCACCATCTCAAGCTTCGACCTTTCACCTTCCAAACTCTGTCACATATAACTCAGTGAGCTTTTCCCTGTGGCCTGTTTCTCTATGGCACTGTGCTAGCAGTATGTATGTGGGCTCGTGTGTGACTTCTTGCAACATCATGGGATATGAACGTGTTGTTTGACCCATATTTATCACAAGTAATCCTGAGCTATAAACCCAACCCTCAATAAAGTTATTTTTAATTAAAATTTATTACACCATCTCATTTCTCATTGGATAATCCAATATAATACCAACATAATCATCACAGTGTCATAATAATAATAATAATAGTATCTCATTCCTCTCATTCTGTGTAGTCATTCTTTTTCTTACTCTCCATACAAACATCCTGCTTAAGCTCACTGTACTCGTTAAATGTTTTGTGACACTTTCAATTATTAATCATGCTAACACAGTGATCGCTCCGGCTTCTTCTGAGAAAAACTGTTGCTCGTGTAGTTTCATGCATTGTTAATTTTTCATGCATATTTGTTTATTTTGCTTTAATTTTTGTTTCATTTGACCAGAACGGCACCTTACCCCAGACAGAGGACGTATTGAAAGAATGCTGTTTAATGTCACATCATTGTTAATTTCTCGATTGATAGTTTCTATATGTGCATCACTGAAAGCTGAGGTCTGGGGCTAGCTGCGCTCTGGTCTGTGTCGCTACGCATTTGGTTTGCATTCAATTGACATTGTTGAGGATGTGAAGTGTGTGGTGTTTGTTTTTGTTCTGTCATGGACTGATGCTAACCGACCGCTCTCTCTCTCTCTCTCTCTCTCTCTCTCTCTCTCATTGCCCCTCACTCTCTCTTTTTCTCCATCTCCCTCTCTCCCTCTTTCTCTCACTCTCTCTTTGCATGCTACGCTGCTCTGTCTAGAGCTGAATCTGAGGCTAAGCCCAGAAGAGCCGGGCACCTGTGTAAGTGCGCATGAATCATCTCATCTCTTTTTTTCTGTGTATTTTTTTTTTTCTGTTTCCACACCTCTGAGTCAAGCCCTGAGCATCATCCACCCTTCCTCATTTACTGACCCGCCTTATACTAATTTGGCCAAACCCCTCTCAACTCCAGCTTTTCCATGTTTTTCATTAGCTGCTTAATTCTCAATCCTCATGTTATAGAGGCAAAAGGATTCGATCAATTCAAGTATAGGTCATTAGTAATTTAATTGTAATTTTTTTATAGACTGCTTCTACAGATAAGAGGGGTTCAAAAATATGGCTGACTTGGCTAGTCATGTAAAAATCTCAAATTATGAATCCTTTAATATTATATAGTACAGTAGGTAATTTGAAGGTTGAGATTATACATGTCTCCACATCTGTCTTCTGTTGTTTCTCATGTGTTGCATGTTTGGTTGTGCTTTCAGTGTTCTGCTGTAGTGCTCATAAATTCTGTGTAAATCTGCCCATGTTTTACATTTCATTCAGATTGCATTCAAACTCACGGTTCAAACACAACAGTCATTACCATTGATTGTTAACTGATTAATTACATCTGTTCTTCGCTTCAATACACACAGAGGCAGGTTTTAAGTAGAGAGTGAGTTTTTGTTCTTTGCATAGATATAGTTGTAGCATGCAGAACTAAAAACAACACTTTTATTAAAAAAGTCTAGTCCAGGGCTCCCATCTGCCTGCTCTGATTTAGAAGTTTGAATACAATCAAATGTAGCCTAATGTTAACAATTCTTGTATTTTTTTACCAGTGTTTGCCTTATTTTATTACTAAAAAGTAAATCTGCCAGACAAAATACTCAAGATACAATGCATGAACAAAAGTATTAATGTTATTTGTGGTTTGCTTCACAAGTACGTTTTTAGATTTTCACTGAAAAATCCCAAAATACATGAAGTTTCATTAAGAAGGCATTTCACAGTGTAAATAGGTCAAATTGTGATGTTCTAACTAAGGAAAAAACACTTAAAATCTTAGTTGTATGACTTAACAATAAAACTGCAAGCTCCTCCTTGATGTTCTGACGTATTCTCTCAATCTTTGCTCTGCAGGTCTAACACCTTTGACCTTTTACTATTAAGGCAAAACGCATTAATTAAACTCCTCACTAACCACGTCTAAGAGCCCTAACACAGCTGATGCTTTCCTTTTCTCTCTTAAAAAAAAAAAGTTGACTTTCATCCTATCTGCCCCCTTCCTTTTCTCTTTTCCCCTGTCCCCTACTTCCAGACTCTTCAGCAGTTTGGGGGAGCTCCATACTATCTCTCAGAGAGGCTACGGCACCACCTACACCATCAGACCAGGCAGCCGCTACCCAATGACCCGGCGGACGCCCAGTCCTGGCTCCCCGGACCGCTCGGATCCTCTGGGACCCATCCGGGGCTTCGGTCTGGCCACTTCTCCCATCACACCCCCCACCATCCTTAAGTCGTCTAGCCTCAGTCTCCCTCACGAACCTAAAGAAGTGCGTTTCGTCATGAGGAGCTCCAGCGCTCGGAGTCGCTCTCCTTCGCCTGCCCCCTCCTCGGGCATGCCCTCGCCCCTGCTCACCCTGCGGCCGTTCCACCAGAAGCCTCTCCACCTGTGGAACAAGTACGACGTTGGCGACTGGCTGGCCAGCATTAACCTGTCTGAACACCGGGAGCGATTCCAAGAGCATGAGATCGAGGGCTCCCATCTGCCTGCTCTGACCAAGGAGGACTTCGCTGAGCTGGGCGTGACGCGCGTCGGTCACCGCATGAACATTGAGCGCGCCCTTAAACAGCTGCTGGAGAGTTGACCACGCGCCTCCCTCTACCTGTAGCTAGTCTCAACAGTTTTTTTATTTTATTTCCTTGTCATTTTTAATTCTTGAGCTTTAAATCTGCAGTGTGTCATTTCAACGATAAAATACATTCCTAAAAAGCAATCCCTGGTGTGGTATTAATATGTACGGCTTAGGTACTAACAGGTACATTTTTGGTGCTATTATGTAAAGCAGAGATGTCTGATTTTGCTCTAGGAGGGCCACTTTTTTTAGAGTTTAGTTCTCAGCAGTTTCAATGCACTTGTCTGGAAGTTTGTAGTGACTCTGTAGGCCGTGATTAGCTGTTTAGCTGATGTGTTTTACTGGAAGTAGAGTTCAATTCTGCTGATGAGTGTCCTACCAGGAGCAGGATTGGACACCCCTGCTTTAAGGTACTATTATGAACTCTTTAGGGGTAGAAATAAGCAGGAGGAAATAAGGTACAAAGGAAGGGTACTTCACCAGTGACAGCTTTTTAGGACCTGTTTTTTTTTTTTTCATGAGTGCATTTTAATATTTCCATGAAAACATTGCTCTGTTTATTTGAGCATCCCAACCAATCCGACGCACCAACATTGGCAGAGTTTGTCCAACCAATGGCAGACCGGGAACAACTTAAAGAGCCATTTTTGCAATAGCCAAAGAAATGACACACTTCAGTTTTAAATCACCTTACTATTTCCTAAGTCCATCATTGGTGCATAGTGGGTGTTGACTCCATGCTGTTCTTTTATAGCACTTTCCTAAGCCCCTCCCACGCCACAGCCAGCAGCCAATCACGTGGGTGCTGTGTATTTGAAAGGGGCTGATCGAATTGGCCTTGTTCACGCTGCACAAAAATCTGATTTATTTTTTGCAATCAGATCTGCTGCATTGAAATATTAAATGCGTGTATGCAAATGCTTAAAACCGCTCACTGGACTCATTTTGACTATAGTTTGGTGATATACATGGTGGAAAGCTGAGAGAGAATTAGTGTATTTGTCAAATTGGATTTCAAGCCTTTTTTCCTAATTCAGGATTTGCAGTTCACACTGCATTTTAATCTGATTTCAAACCACTTGCAGTAATGTGGGTCCAAAAATTGTTTTGTTTTTTTCTATCCAGACTCCTCAGATATTTGCTGTCTGTCTAAACAAAGCCTATTCGAAACATCTCGTAATTGATTCTTCAGTTTCATTAGCATGATAAACGCCCTCTATTCCCACAAATCCATTTTTTTTTTCTTTTTCTACTCTACTATCCGCTTCTTACCGCTGTGTCATTCATTCAGAGAAAGGAGGGATGCTGTTGAGAAAAAAGGAAGTTCAGTTGCCTTTCAGAGTATTTTTTTAGGAGTGGATGAGCAGAGTGGGCGTGGCCGGATCCTCTCTGTCTACCGCCTGCCCCCTTCTGGCTGAGGGACATACTACACTCGGAGAATGTTTAACCAACACTAGTGGCTTTTTCATAATCAGACTCTTAACTTTGGGTTTCCAAAGGAAATATGACATTAGATAGAATATCTCAATGTATTTAAATAGCTTTGAAAATGGAGGGAGACAGCAAACAACAGGACGGACCGTGCAAAACTGCACCTGTCTCTCTCCCTAGATGATTTATTCCACCAATAATTTACCCATTTTTACCAATTATATACATATATATTTGACAGAAAAAAGTATAGATATATGAATATAACATTTTTGTCATAAATATAAAACTTATATATGATATTATATATATAAAGACAAAAAAACACTCTTGAAAATGATTTTTGATGGTTATCCTTTTATGATGGACTGTAGCATGAAACGTTACATCACCATACGGAATGAAGTTTGACCGGTTTGTTCGGTTTGCATTGTACCACGCTCTTTTTTTGCTTTTTCTTTCTTATAGTTTTACAGAACCTGGTCTTCCATCTTTAATTGGGCTGTAATGGTGTGTTCATGTTTGAGCCTTTCACACACACACACACACACACCGCTTTTGTCTCTTACTCATTTGTTGTTTTTTCGTACGTTCCCAGGACAGTTGCACACTTTCATGCACACAACCACACCGGTTTCTTATCCAAATTTGATCTAAATAAATCTTCTTAATCTGGTAATAAGTGATTCAGAATAAGAAACTCTGCAATAAGTGTGCGTGCAAACAAGTGTGTGAACAAACGTGTGCGCGGTGTGCATGACAGAACCGCTGGGGGACGAGAAACATCTGAAATATCGCAGCTGGTAACGACATCTCATTAAGAGACCAGAAGACAGAATCTATAATTGTAAACGTTTCCACCGTATGGCTTATATGTTACCCTGCTGTAAGCACTGAAGCATTTGGGGGTTTTTTTCTTTGTTTATTTCTGGATTTTGTAGCTTGTGAAATACGATGCTTAGAAGAATTTTTATGAAGTCACTTAGAATGAATTTTAGAATGACATCTTAGTTAAAAGAAGAAGCTGAGGACAAAAGATTTCATGGAGAAAAAAAAAAGTGAAAAAGGAGCCGAGAGATCCTGCAGCTGTATATATGGACAAATGACTAAAATATTTGCTTTTTATATCAATCACAAGCAATGTATATACAATAGTTTTCATATAAATTTTTAAAAATCAAAAAATATATAGATCTATATATGAATGTTTGGCATATATGCATAGTTAACCACCTGTCAAAAAAGGTGAAGATTTTACTCTTTGTATGGAGTTCGGGGGTGATTTGCACAAAACAAGGTGCTAGCATTTCAAGCCATTCATTCCCACCTGTCCCCATTCAACCCTTCATTAGGGCTCAACAGATGCGTATTTAAACAAAACCTGGGACACACATTTCTCTTCTGTGCACCATCAGTCCTGTTTTTAATGCGTGTGTGTGTGTGTGTGTGTGTGTGTCTTAGACTGTGACAGCAGAAAGAGTTAATCCTTCGCCGTTGTCCATCTCTTCTCTTGCATCTGAAATCAGGCCGCACGCAAACAGCCAAGGATGACGAGACCACCTCGGTGCATCATCAGATGAGCACACCAGTAACACTGTGCGTCGAGTCGGAGTAGATGCCGTACTTATCTTGATTTGAACTAAAAGAGAAGCTGTGAGAGATTGAAGTGCAGTCTGTTCACACAGCAGGTAAATACAGATGTACTGCGCCTCTTCTAATGCTGTTCTGTACACACTGTTAAATACAGGAGTGACATGTCTCGGATGCACGATTTTAGACATTACAACAGTATAATGTACATGATGCATATTGATTCAGGACATTTGCCAAAGGTTATATTTGACATTTATTTATTACAAATGTTCATTCATTTAGGATTAAAAAGGGGGTTCATCTTTTAGCAAAAGTGACAGTAAAGACATTTATAATGTTACAAAGATTCCTTTTTCAAATAAATGCTTTACGAATGTTCTATTTATCAAAGAATCAGGAAATATGAATAAGTTGAAAAACTGTTTTCAACATTTATGACAATAAGAAAGCATCTTGAGCAGCATCTTAAAATGATTTCTGAAGGATAATGTGAGACCGACGACTATGATGCTGATAATTCACCACAAGAATAAATCATACTATAAAAGATATTAAAATAGCAAAATGGTTGTGGGGGGGTTATGTTTTTTACTGTATGTTTGACCACAAAAATGCAGCTTTAGTTAACATAAAATACTTCTTTCAAATGAATGAAATAGTTTTACTGAATATATAGATTGATTAATACTAACAAATGTAAAAACATCTAGTGATATGGTATCAATAGTGTCTCCAAGACATTTATTTATTTATATATTTATTCCTCTAATCAGCTTTCTGAATATTAAGATTCCCAGCATAAAATAAATCAAGTATGAATAGTTGACCCAAAAATGAAAAATCTCATAATTTACCAGACTCTTTTGGGTAACCATTGACTTCCATAGAATTGTTTTCTTACTGTAGAAGTCAATGGTGACTGGTGACTGCTTCCTTTGTGTTCAGCAGAACAAAGAAACTCATACATGAGGGTGAGTGAATGATGACAGGGTTTTTCTTTTTGAGTGAACCATTCCTTTAAAACAGTACAAGGTTGAACAGACTGTACTTTTATCCCCTCATAGCCTCATTTTTCTTCTTCAAATATGGAGTCGCTCTGATGAAATTTAATCCTCCCATCCTAGATGAAGACTAGTTACTATTTGACTTGTTACCAGAGATCCTGACCTCCCCTCCTAAAGCAGCCGCTCTGCGTTAAACTGTAAAAGGGCTTGAATGAAGGTGTTGAGGGGCCGTTTGGAGTCGGCCCCAAGATAACTGTGAATCACTTACTCTGTGTGTCCTCCATTGCAAATGAGCCCCGGAATAAAATACAAACAGATTCCTTCGTCCCAACGCTCAAGTTCTGATTTAGACATGACCTATTTCATTTCCCATCCCGATCATGTCCCTTTTTTCAGCTCATCCAGAAGAACAAAAGCAAGCGTGCAGAAGTTTCCGTGAATGTCCAACTGCATTTCTGAGCCATGTGTACCCACAGTTTTCCTCCTGTCATCTTCTGATAACTCTTGAGCTGGGGTTTTCTTTTTTGTACACATCACTTTCATCTTTCATGATATTGAGTTTGTCACGTACTTTGCATTATAGTTGTTCTAGCAGAAGATGAAAGGAGATGAAGAAAAATGAACAAATGTGCCAAAAGTAATTATCGGGGGTTTTTTTCTTTGAGGTTTGTAGGAACTAAACGCTGTTTGAACCAGCACTTATGGTGCCACCTCCTGGAAATCTTGAGACATCTCCTATTTTCTTTTGCTTTCTATTGTTTCCCCAAGTATAGGAGTTTAATTTAATTTAAATGTTTTTAGTGATTTCCATATGTGGCCCGATTCATTCAGTTTCACGGGCACATTCATGTCTGGGTTTAACGGTCTGTTCTGTTTGGCTTGAATTCCTGTAAGTCAATTAGTGACTGACTTGCACATTCGGTGGACGCTCTCCCTGACCTTTGCCCTTTACTCTCTCACAATGTAGCGCAGACATCAGGGGTTCTGCATATTTAACCAGAATGAAAATTGCAATTGATTTCTTTGTAATTTTACTCGACCAATGGCAGGACTAAACATGAAATAAAACACATCATTTACATGACTACAGTATGTTCTGTAGGGTTGTCCATCTTGTTTTCTGACCAACAAAAGCACAATAAAAATGGCAAGAAATGCAGTATATACTGCTTTAATGAGCATTGTTTTCTGGTGGGTTGATTGCTCAGCTTGTGATGAAGGTTTATTCACTCAGGTACTAGTAAAGTGTTTTCTTCAAATCAAGGCTTTAAACTCTAAAACTACCTTTACCTTTAGGAATCGTTTGCCTTAAAACTGCTCATATAGTACTTCATTTTAAAAGTTTGTTGAACTTTAGATGTAAATATATATATGACCCTGTTATGGATTTATAATGATTAACACAGCTCTAAGTGAATGAAAACATCCTGCAAAGTAAGCGCACCGTGTATAAAGTTCGAAAGAAGGACTCGACTCTGAATCAATGAAACGAGTCCCGAACCGTTTCGTGTTGACGTAAAAATTAAACATTTGCATGTTGCCGCCCACTTGTGGTCTTTTCTGAGTTCTGATTAAAAATGCTAATTCATTCTTGGCCACTAGGTGCCGCTTTTGGAGCGCTTAAAACTCAAAAACACTTTTTTTAATGAAATCGACCGGAATAAAGAAATCATTTGGGAGTCGTTGAACAAATAATGCAGATTATAAGAAAATGAAAGTGTTTTTGTTGACCTTGCATGCATCCCAGGATGTTGTTTGAGACTCCCAAAAACATATAATAGGGGAACTTGAAAAAATAAAGTATTAAAATATGACCAGAATGGGTGACATGGGTTGCAGATTTCACTCAACTTCTCTAGTTTAGGTTCTAATGCTGATTTTTTATGAATTTCACATAAAGAATGTTTAGTATTTTTGAGTTCAATTTTGCATGATAATTTGACTTGGGCTGGTTGAATTTGGATTTTCTGTTTGAAGATAAATGTGTCAACTTGCCCCATTCGTGGAAAGTGATGACAATTATTTAGTGAATGACGCTCCGTGTAAGATCCGGCTTGTTTATATTTCTTTAATATGAACCACATTCTGCTTACAGAACAAATGAGTGTGTGTAACATAAAAACACCACAGGCTTCAGAAAGAAGTACATTTTTCTAATCCAGTTCAGATACTGTACACACATTCATGTCGAGTACTAAGCTGCTTCCATTTGCATTCACCAACATGGATGCATGTTCCATATATAAAGCACTTGTGCAAAACATCACAAAACACACCAAAAGCAATAATCTAAAAAACAAAAAAAGGTCACAGTTTGTGCAAAATGAACAAATGCGCTTTACAGTAATAATGAATTCTTGTCTCTCAAGGGGAAATTCATGAAGAAATATCTGGAATATTTTTGTATATGAAACCCTCTGGAATATGTTTAGCATGATATTTTTTGCGTTTTAATTCTAGCTATGCATGAAACATCTAAACATAATTTTGATGATTAAAATTACATTCATTACAAAAAACAACTATGACAAACTTTAAAACTAAGATCATTTACAATCAGTAATTAAAAAAAAAAAAGAGAGAGAGATTGTGTTTTGATTTTGTTGTGACATGACAGGCATGTTCTTGACATTTGAGGAGATTCACTCCTGAACTTCCACAGCTCATCAGACGTGGCACATGAACGCTTTACCAAAGATTGAAAGCTGCACATGATCAAGTATGATTTCAAGACAGTGTTTCACAGCCTGAACTGTAATCCAGAGCAGTCGCTGCTGTTTCTTTGCTCCGGCTTTCACATCCACACATTCATCTGCTACACAGAGTTGTGTCATGGCTGTCTTCTCATCCATTCCTGAGGAGAGACTTATCCTGCGCTCACACATGCTTGCAACTTGCTTTAACATAAAGATCAGTTTAGTTGGCAAATAAGGTGGATAATATAAATGTATAAGGGAACATAAATGTACAGTATAATCAACTACCCTTGTACAAAGAGCAAGTAGTTTATTGATACTGATGAGCATCACAGATTATTTCTTGAAATGTGCAGCTGTTGTAAATATCACTTAAAACAAGATTTTTCAGCTAAAAGTGCTAAAGTTTGTTTTTTTACTAAATCTGCATCCAATCCGAGTTCAGAGTGCATTGTGATCCCATTATCAGGTCAATCAGCTGTACATTCACAGAATCATAATTTATTTCATGAACAGACACACACTTTGAGAGGTGTGAGGAAGGGCTGCTGCTCAGGATGGTGGGAGGACAGCCATGATCTGAGGAACTCATCAGAATAAGTGCAGGAGCAGCAGAGGAGAACGAGGATGTGATGTGATCACGCAGAGTCTGGTTTTCCCTCTTGCGTCTCCTCGTCTTTATCAGATGCTTCTTCTTTACTGTCTAAATCGAAGTTCTGTAAGAAAGCATGAATAAAGAAGAGTAAGAAGGGTAAGCATTCACCTTCAAACACACACACAAGAGATGCTCGCACACCTCTAGCTCCCTCATGACTTCATCCATAAAGTCGTTGGAGTTCCTCTTGTAGGACAGAGCCATCTGAATGCCATCTTTAAACACCTGTGGAACATGTACACAACATTAGAACCTCACACAGAGAAAAGAAACGGTGCGTTCCTAACCAGTCCTGTCAGCTTGCTATTTACTTTCATAAAACTGAACAGGAATAAATGTAAAATTGTCCATTCAAAGGAATTTACATACTATTGGATGAAAACACATTTTATATAAAAAACAAAAATTAGGTTTACTGAATCAGGGACACTGTTTTCCCATCCTCACCTTGACCACATTGGTCCCATCAGCAGCAGATACAAAGTAAAAGGGCAGACCTTGCTTCTTAGCAAAGTTGAAATTCTTCTGGGTGACCTTCATGTCAGCTTTTGAGGAGCAGAACACATGGAAGAACACAAGGTAAGAGACATGCAGAGTGTAACACTGGCTAATAGCACTCTTATCTGCAATCTCACAAGCCAAATTTACCATCGATCTTGTTAGCGACCACCAGACAGGGAATCTCTGGCCGGTACTCTCGCAGTTCTTTGTACCAAATTGGGAGGTTCTTATATGTGATTTTCCTCTGGACATCAAACACCTGGAAAAGCAATCTCATTCATTCTGAAAGCCTACTGTTTTCACCTTAAAGGTGCAGTACAGTGATTCAGTGATTGACAGCTAGTGGTTGAAATTGGTACTGCAAAACCAAAGGCATTTCACCCCGGAAGGCACATTTCAGAGTAGAATTACTGGCTATAGCATTACTTTTTTAGAGAAACATTATTTTTTTTTGTCTTTAGAAGAGTCAAAAATTTACATACAGCACTGTTAAACCTGAAAATATCAATAGATGAGCTTTGTGTGCGTGTTATTTATCTGACCCGAGCAATTTTTAACAAATAAATCTAATAAAACCTGATATATCTATTAAAATATCTTCTTTGTTAACTGAAAATGTAACATCAGATGAAAAATTCAAATCTTAAAAATGCTGACTTTTAAATAAAAGCATATTTCTTTCAATTATAAAAGCATGTAATAGAATAACTCTGATTTACTAAAGTTCAACTAAAACTGATAATCTTATTCAAAATAGGAATAGTCCACCCTAAAATGATAATGTACTCACCCCCACACCATCAGAGATGAGCGTTTGTTTCTTCATCGGAACAGATTTGAGCAAACTCCATCCTTTCCATTAAACATCACATGCTCAATAATGGATTCTCTGTCTGTATAGATGGATTCATTTCTTACAAAGATGCAGTTTTTCACGCCGCACATGTCAACTGGTGGAGACTGGATTGGTGTGGATTACTGCGATGCATTTATCAGCCGTTTTGAATCTCATTTTAACGGCACCCATTTACTGCAGAGGATCCAACACTTCTCCAAATCTCGTCTGAAGAAGAAACTAGCTCATCTACATCTTGAATGGACTGAGGGTGAGTGCGTTTTTAAGTATAAACACTAAAATAAGACTCTTACCATGATACAGGCGTGAGCTTTATGGTAGTACGACGGGTGCATGCTTCGAAAGCGTTCCTGTCCTGCAGTGTCCCAGAAATCTGTATGCAGATCAACAGCTTCATTAAAGCTAATGCATGCATAATCACACTAAAATAATAGCTTTCGTGTCAAACTTACCAACCAGGACAGTTTGACTATTAATCGTGGTGGTGTATTTGTAAAGAGTTAGAGCATATGTGGAGAGCTGCTGAGGACGGCTGGCATGTTTCATTAAGAACCTGACAACTCTCAGAAGGAATGGTTCATTCAAACAGAGATATGATACTGACAACAACAAAAACTAAGTCAAAGGATACTATCCGTCCATAAGGAATCTCTCCATAAGCCTGAAAAGAAATCATCAAAGACTTTAGAACAAAAATACACGCCTTTTCAATGCTGGAGGAGAACAACTAGACATTAAACACACTTGGATTTGCCCACAGCGCTGTCTCCGAGGCAGATGATCTTGACCTGCTCCTCTGAGTCATATTTGTCCAGGTCCAGATCAGAAATGCCTCCTGCGTCCATCGCGAGAGAGTTTAAACACTGAGCCTCTTAACGCCGCGGGATTAGACGATGATGACTTTACTCCATCACACGAACAACTCTAAAAGCGACATTCAGTTCATCTTCACGAGCACCAAACTGTAAAATGTATAGTTTATATTCTCAAAGATACACCGAGCGCGTCCAAATCTTGCTTTGGCTTATCTGGCTAATTAGCAGATTAGCGTGTTTGGAAGCGAAGCTTTCTAACAAACCCCTATAAATCACTGT
This sequence comes from Enteromius paludinosus, assembly GCA_032361165.1. Taxonomy (NCBI): domain Eukaryota; kingdom Metazoa; phylum Chordata; class Actinopteri; order Cypriniformes; family Cyprinidae; genus Enteromius; species Enteromius paludinosus. Next base: position 17,214,313 of record JAUMHQ010000081.1, read on the forward strand.
TTACGGCAAATTATCGTCTTAAAATCCCAAGCTAATATATTTAAGCCTCGTCGACAGTTTGTTTGAATTCACGGCTGTAATATAATCAAGAAAAACATCGCTATTTTGAGACGAAAAGTATCCGTTTGGTTCCAGAAAATTCACTGGACATGCACGACAACAACATGTCTCTAAGCAACGCTAGGACCCTTAAAGGGCCTCCTCCTGGTAAGCGCCGAGCTGTCTTTGAAGGTGCCTGTTTCATTTCAATTTAGTTTTTTTTATTTATTTTAAAGTGCTTTATGTACAGCAATGTTTGGATACGAGGTGTAAAACGAGCGATATATACATCCACAGAGATGTATGCGCTTTGCTGAACAATGTATTAAGTATATATATATGTGTGTGTGTGTGTGTGTGTGTGTGTGTATGTGTGTACAGGTTTTTATATCCTGGTGGGGACCAATTGTCCCCACAAAGATA
>JAUMHQ010000081.1:17263573-17296088 GCA_032361165.1 Enteromius paludinosus
TTTGACCGTTTTTCAGTCGTCTTTTGCAAACACTTGATTTCTATAAGAAGTAGGAAACGATGGTGTTTGAGACTCAAAGTATGTTATGTCCATGTACTGAACTGTTATTATTCAACCATGCCAAGCTAAAATCAGTTTTCCATTCTATGGCACCTTTAAGGTCCGTAAACCCCTCCCTCCTATAAGACAACTCCACTCTGATTGGTCAGTTGGCAAAGTATGTTTTTATTGGTCGCCACAAATAGATTTTTCACAAGGTTTTGACATTGCACGTTTCACGATTGTATCACTGCAAATTTGTAGAAAAGCTGCTTTTGTATACAGCGTTACCAGGTTAACCTAATCTCTACCACACCAACAGCGTCTCCCGCTGGCAGAGAATGAATTTACATATATCCTGCCATAAATAATGAGAGTTCAGACTGCACGACTTCAGCCCCGACTTTGACTCACCGACAAGTTTTGAGAAACCTCGAACGCTCGAAATCACAGGCAAATCGGTGCTCGTTCACGCGAATGGCAATCACACAGTGTGAACTATCAAAGACACGATCTGAGAGAATCGCCGACACCCATGAGATATTTGGCACGCTAAATATCAGGAACCAAAATCATGCCGTGTGAATGTGTTCTGACTGAAAATAACATCGGCGATTACCTACAGCCAATGATAGAGCAACATCCAGGGCAGCAGGAAGTTGGGGGAGGAGTTACGAAGGTATAGACAGTATATCCTCTTCCATGATCTTCTTTTTGCTGCAAATGAGCGCACGTGCAATTTACATAGCAAGCTTCTTGGGCACAACTCCGGTCTTGCACATGTGACCTCGAGTTGATTCCATGCTACTTCTCGCGCTGTGTTTCACAACAGTGTGAAACCCCCTGTCGCAGATCCATCATGCAGTGTGAACACAACACCGACAGAATACTACCCCAGATAGTCATGCGGCGTGAAAAGATCTGTGACGCGACTACTTTGAAAATCATGCAGTCTGAACTCAGCATTAGGCAATAAATATAAAACACACTTACTTCCACACTTTTCGACATGATGTATACACTGACTAGCGCAAGTGTTTGTGGGCAGATCAGACTTTGTTCTTATTTCACGGACAGGCGGGGATTATGCAAATATGTTACCTAGCGACGTACACCAGTAACAGGCAGAAGATTCGAAAATGTAACGACTCGCTAATGCGTTTCTGAGTCGACTCTTTCTTTTGAGAGACAATCTTTCTTTACCATGCACTCTTTACAGACTGTTTACATTAAAGGACAGCTAACGTTACATTACAAACTAAATAAGATATTTTTTGAAAACCCATATTACCTGCTCTTTAAGAAACAAATCGCCTATTACTATTATCAATGTTCAAAACAACTGAGCAGATTCATATTTTTTGTGGATTTTTTTATTTTTATTTTTCAGGATTCTTTGATTGAAAAAGTTCAAAAGAACAACATTTATATAAATAATTTTGATTAATTAAAGGTTTACTTCATGAATAAAATCATTGAAAATAAAGCAAGCAATCAGTCAATTTCTTACTGACCCCAAACGTTTCAGCCGTGTAGCCCTCTGGTAAAAAATAAATGCAATCTTAAATATTTTCATATGAGCATTATTACACTGAGACACCTTGTACTTATTGCTCTAACACACCATTATTGCTTATAATGCAATTTGCATGCCCTTGAAAAATGGACATTCACAGTGGGAGGTGGATGTTCAGGTCACATTCATCAAGCCTAAAATAAAAACGTAACAAGCTCCCGAACTCCTGATCCACACATACAGAGCTGCCAGTTCACAAGTTAGAGTAGAAAAGGAAAAAAGATCAAAGTTAGCTTATCAAACTCTGATATTAAACCCATTTATGCAATTTTATCAAACAGGATGAAAACTCTGAAACGTGCTCTCACTAAAATAAGTGCATAACTGCATCAGCGTCTTCAAGCTATTAGAGACTATGACTTGAAAAATAATTCTCTACATGATTCATGATGCAAAATTCAGAAAAACTTTGATAAAAAAAAATACTGTTGTATTACCATGGTCACATTAAAATACTGTGGTATTCTTTTAAACAATTTGGAGTAACATGTAAAAAATGTAAACCCACAATCAATTACATTTTTAAGTTATTTTTTGCTTTTTCCACAATTGTGAAACTTATAAAGCTAATAATAATTGAGAAATGATTAAATGGAGGGAGATATACAATTATGGCAATTATTAAAACAATTATGATGGATACCATCACTGTCTGTACCATGGTAAAACCATGTAAATCCATTACATATTCTCAAAACATGTCTGACATTCGCACAAACAACCTGGCATCAGATTTAGACAAAAGTAGCATTCATTAACAACATCAGTAAATGAAACATATACTTACCTTCATGCATTTCCACTTTCACTGAACACTTTTACTCTCGTGAGATTGTTTGTTATCTACATTTTCAACGACATCGAGTTAGACAGTCGCAATAGGGCTCTGCAACAGATACCATGAATAAAGAAGCATCTCTTTCCGGGAATAAATAGGAAACAATCCATTTGGAGGCTCTAAAAGAACTATATACGCCGAAACTCCTGAGCGACGTGCTGCTGAAAAGCCACTTCTCATTGTGACACTGAGGAGGGAGAAGGCTGGCCTCATGAATATTAATTAATTCCATGACCTAAGCGCAGTATGCGCAACTGATTGGCTGATAGGCGCTAAATCTGCACCATTCAACTGCTGATTAATACTCATGAATATTAATTACGTCAGAATACTTTTACGTACTGATGCGAGGCGGCACAGAAGCTGCACCTAAACATATAGGCTACTACGAAAATTTGTATTTTACACAGGCTTTTATGGTTATGGTTTAAATTGCAGATATGTAAACATATATTTTATTTTATCTTCAATTATGAATATAAATGTGAAAAAATGAAATTGTTCATAAAAATATGAAACTATAAATTAGATACGTCCGCAATACTGATGCGAGGTGGCACAACTTATATCTGAAGCTACACATATACTACAAAAATATGTATTTACACAGGCTTTTAATGATGCACAAACAACTTACTGTATAGTTGCAGATTTTTTTTTAATATAACCATAAAAAATTGTTTATATTGCAGATATTACATTTTTGAAATCTTGATTTATATATCTTAATGTGAAAACATTAAATTGTGCATAAAACTATGAACTATAAATTAGAAATGAAATACATACAAACTGCCTTAGGCACTAAGGGCTGATGTAAGTCAGAGCTGCCAGTAATTTAATGTTTTGATGCACCGTTGCAACTTTGCACGAAATGCAAGAGAGCCTGCACAGAGCTGTTTTACGGCAGTGTTTATCAATCCCGGTCCAGCAGGCCCACCAGCACTGCACGTTTTGGGTGTTTCTTTTACTGGACACACATATTTCAGGTCTTGAACTCTCTCTATCAATGAGCTGATTAGTTATGTTAGATTAGAAGGCATATAAAATATACATTACCCCAGCCAGGACCAGGATTGAGAACCACAGCTCTAGGAAGATTACAAAGAAGCATCCACATGACCTAAGTAATATTCACAAGCTAAGTCTTGATCGTAGGATTCATAATATTGCAGATGGGGTCCGCACAGATGTTGGAAACAAGGGATTTGAGACTTAACACTGGTCTCTCGGAGGGGTCTGTCCCACCCATGAATGCCTGATAAGCAGTATGGGGACTGAACTGATGAAGTGTGTCGCAGAAGCTGATTACATGGATGCTGTAAGGAGGGATATGAATTCTAATTATATCCGACTTCCAATGCCTGATCACGCAAAATGCATTGACTGTCAAGGTTTGTCGCACACTATAAGTACTGTAAGTTATCTCACAGTGTTTGTGGTGCACACATGTATGATGCCACAAATCATGCGGTTCTTAGAGATCAGATTTATGATCATTGCCCATAATTTTATAGAGGCTTGGAGGTGGGAATAATCTTGGATCCATCTAAACTGGCACATGTTTACAAATATTTCCCATAATTGTATTTTAAAAGATGCATTATCGTTTTCATCCTTTGCATGTTAAATACGTTCATGTTTAACTGCGATAAGTCGTCAGCATTCAACTGTTGGTTGATGAAACTTGTGAATATTAATTATTAATCTTACATTGTGGGGTTTTTTTTACCAGAAGTGAGGCAGCACAGAAACAGCATCTACAACTATTTGTGCAATTTGTGCTTTTTTTGCTAATGCTAATGATGCATTATAATTTTCACACTGTATGTTTAACAGTATTCACTTAGCATCCCAGAATTGTTTAACTTTAGGCTGCAAGGTTTCAAAAGTAAACTTTGGCGCTGTAAAATGGAAAGAAAGTTTATCAAAGCCTTTTAAATTAAGGTCCAAACCAGTTAAAATATATGCACCGTTTAAATGATCACAGAATGGTTATTTTTTCATTCATGGCCCAACAGGACCATGCCTGCTGACAACTAACATAAAAAGATCTTTCATAAATAACTTAAGCTGCCAGTGAAGTATGATGGCACTTATTTGCAATTCAAATGAAGCTGAAACTCCCTTTCATCTCTGACAGAGAAGATGAGATTCTCACCTGAGAATAGAGATTCTGCCATATTCATTTACAATGGCCTAGAAAAGGCAATAAAGCCACTCTGTGCTGAAGTCATCCACCGAGGGAAGCATTTGGCCAGGTTTACCTACTGTGTGTTACTTAACAGAATAACACATAAGGACATGCATGGATGGTTTGTCAAATAAGAGAGTTATTACTGCTTGATACAGCTGTTATGCACAGCATGCTGGGTTCGTTTCTGTAAACCGAAACTGAAGAGCAAAAACAAGGAGAAAACTTTTGTTATCATGTCATTGTCATGTTTTATTTAATATTGAAGAATTGGAATAGCCACTTTCTTAGTGTTTAGGATCAGGTTACGGAAGTAAAATTGGTTGCAATTAACATTTGTGCAATATTTTGCATATTAGCAGTTCCAAAAGAACAAAAATGACTTTATTCAATGCACAAATGTGACAAATCTTTCACTTTTTAAGCAATGGTTCACCTTCGAAATCAGCAAAATATTGCTTCACTGGAATAGGTGAATGGGTGCCGCCAGAATAAGAGTCCAAACATCTGATAAAAGCATCGCAATAATTCCATCTGGTGAGCAAGTGACGTAATGCTCCCTTAATGAGGAATTTCCCTGTAATGCTGTACAAAAACGTATATGTAATACAATTTGAGTATGCAATTAAACATCACAATTATTTAAGATAATACTCAAAGATCAAAAAGAGCATCAGTTAGACTAAGTTCATGACTTATGTGTATGTGTCTGCACGTGATTTCAGATCTAAGTCAATCTTGCTGTCGCGTCTGCTTGAGTGTTGAAGGATTAAGAAAAGAGTAAAATCGTTTTGTTAATCTGCTGCTTTGTAGAGCGAGAGAGAGAGAGGAAGAATTTGCTAGTTGATTTCTTGTCAGCAAACCTAATTTCAAAGCAGAGAAATAAACCAAGGAATGAAGTAAAACAATGTGTGACCTGCCGGTGAACCCAGACATATAAGTCATTCTGCTTAATTACATTTATATTACTAAACACGTATTTTAAGCAAATTAATTTAATTAATTTAAAAGAACATGTATGTTTGTGTTTAAAACTAGACAGTATGCATGTAAGCCACCTGGGTTTTAAGAGTGGAAGGAAGACCAGAACACACACACACACACACACACACACACACACACACACACACACACACTCAGTATTAAATCTTTTACATGCTCTGAGTAGCTGTTCAGCAGAGCAGCCAAAGGTTTTATATCCTTCAGATTTATCAAAACTATCTCATCCTACTGTCATATTTCTCTCTAATACACACTTAATACGTAGTAGTCCCATATTACACAACCACAATATCAGCTTCAATATCCTCTTATCAGAATTAGTAACAATACATGCTACATATATGACGCTTAATACCACCTGATATTTTATATGCACAGAACACATGTTAGATAAACCCTGTATAGCCAGCCATATGTGTATGTGATTTGAAGGGTTAAATCCAGGAAGCCCTCTGGATTAGACTTTAACATGTGACAGGGCACACAATCAGACTGATTCCAAGATCACATTGAAGATACAAGTGATTTTCTTCATATGTATTAATGTATGCGTGATGTCAACTGAAAAGAAAGAATGGTTCTCATAGCATTCTTTACAATCGCATAAATCTTATTGTCACACTGTGTTATTTACCGAACTGTATTGATCTATGTAGCCTGTTTATCTGCTGAATTATCTTATTTCCTATTTTAAATCAAACTGACATATTACAAATGCCAGCATTGCGCAAATGATCTACATCACTCAGAAGTCAGCTGGCCTCTCTCTGTGAGAACTGAACTCTCTCTTCTCACTGAAGTCCTGATGTCAAGCAATCTGAGACTTCAGCAAATCTCTCAACATCCCTCGGACTAAAAATAACCCTCAAAACACATTAAAGCCACCAGCAACCCACTCACACCAAAGAGGTCAGAAACGCATACAGATCTTCACTGCTGTTAGTATAAAGTTTGTATAGGTAACATTTCTTTTACTATCCTGAAAACCTCAAAAACTTTAAGTCATATCCTTATTTACAGCGGACCACATCCGTTTGAGCTCATAATCTTGAGATGAAACGTGACCTTGATGGAAACTTAATGATTTCTTTAGTCAAATCTCAGTCTGTCTATAAAATCCCATGAGTTACATCATCAGACACATCTATGGCTACACATGTGATCAAAGACACAATGGATAAAACCCAAGGCATTATCATTACACATGCGCTGGATGACTAAGAATCTCTTATTTGTGGTTGGATTGGTCCATGACAGCATCCACTGCATCTAAAGTTTTACCTTGCAATAAAAAAAAAAAGCACATGCACAGTGTGTGCAAAAAAAGAAATCCCTCAAATTAGAGAGCTGGGAAACAAAAACAAGCTAGCACTCCAACTCTGCTACTGTCTTTCCTCCGAAACATATGTTTCTAATCATCTCTGGGTATTTACTTTAGCTTCCTCGGAAAAAGGACGAAACAGCATGACAATGTTGTGACAGACACAGAGAGAGGAACTGAAATGAAGGGATGGAGTGATTTAAGAGTGATAACAGCTTCATCTCTGTCTCTCACACTCATTACACAAGCATGTGGTTCTCACAGCTCTGCAATTACTGCTAACAACAACAGCTGCCATCATCCATAGCAAAAACACAGATGACTGCACAAACAGAGAAGGATAGAGATGAAGATCTGGAATATTAAAAGAAAGACATAAACCGATGCTGTAATCTCTGGGTCATGTAAGGGAATTTAAAAAATAGATCAAATTACTATTATATATTACACTGCCAAAATGATCCACAGCTCTGTGTCTCCATCTTGTGGACAATTTATGATAGCAGTAGCAGCATAAATAAATTAATTAATTGATTGGCAAAACATATAATTTTATTGGGGGAAAATGTAATTCACATGGAGGCATTTTTGTCCTGAGCCGCGTTTATTTCTGGATTATTTCCAGCAGCAGGATGTTGTAAGCAGTACTTTATCAAAGGCTACTTTATGAAATACTAAATACTGTCTGTAAAATGTTTGGATCAGTAATTGTATTGTGTTTGTGTAACTGTGTCAATGTAAATATACAGCCCTGAATGCCTGGCCATCATTGAACCGTTTGTGCAGTCAAAGAGGCAGAAAATGACTCACTTTAATCAATAGTTCCACATTTTAAAGCTGCTGACGCTGTGCACGAGGGCGGTCAGGGAGTGTCTGTGGAGCACGCAAATTTCCAACAGTTCTGTTAACGGAGGGAGTCAATCAGGGATAGGATTAGATCCGATTCGTTTTAGTGAACTGATTCTTTTCTTAGACGCGTGGAATTTAACTGTTTTGTTTTTTAATGCATACGCAGTTGTATCGGTCCTTAAATACAGCGAGCTAATTATTTGTTAAAAATGAATACTCTGAAACACTAGCATGTAGGTTAATTTTAGGCGCGCGATCTGTTGGTCTCGCGCTCGTGAAATAGTCAAACGATACTTTTAAGCATAGGCTAATACTTTTGTAAAACGGTTTGTAAATTCGGAATAATAATTATTATTATTATTATTAAGTTCAAATTTCTTTTTTACAGTGTAGGCTACGCGTCTGTCACACAGACTATTTTTTTTCGAATCGGCTCAATTGAATCATTAAAAGGAATCGGCTCAAAAGAGTGACTCGTTCGGAAACTGTGCATCACTATCTGAGAGTTTCCTCTTTTTGCACAGTCAGTCTCTCCATCCCAGATCCTGCCTCTGCACGCGTCTCTACTCATTTACTGTTCAACGAAGGTAGGTTTTTACTTAATTGACAATTTGATTTGCCACGCATGCAAAACGGCAATTGTTTAATGTTTTGGATTAGTACAATAAAGTATCCTGCTTATCGTTGGTCTCAGGACGACTCTGCTTTGTCTCAGCTCTGATGCCACGTCAGTGGGGGAAATTATAACGGGTTTAAACTCCACCGTGCTATTTCAGGGTTAATTATTTTAAAAACCTTGTTTGATAGTTTAAATTATGATTTAAATCGCTTTTGAAGAGTGTGGTCCCCAGATGAGACCCATGTTCACAAAGCACTTCAGCAGCTGGAAGGTGTGGCTGAGATAAAGAGGTTAAATTGTCTTACATATAGGCTGTAAATATATATATAATATAAATATATTTAGAAAAAAAAATTAATAGCAGTAATGATTTATTTTTAGCTTTTTATGCTTTTTATTTACATAAATACCAATGGATGCCATTCATATCCATCAATGTGTGCTTGTTTCTCTTCCCTATTAAGTGACCAATTTAACCACAAGAGAACATGATGTTCAGATGTAAAAAATGTAAACCATGCTGCTTCAGAAATTTAAGCATTATAACTCCTTTTATCCGACATACTGTTTTTCCGTATTTATATATATATATAGGTATGCTAATTTTCTGTTTTACATGTTCCCCTGACTGATGTTTTACATAAATATATGCAAAATACCCTGACCATGATACTTATACGTCAGTAACTTTTTCAAATTGTGACTGTTTCCTGATTTAGTTGAAATTTATTTTTTTTTTTTGACATTTCTGCAAAGGCAACTTCCATTAAGTAATGTTTTATAGTGTATCTGTATCTACAATATCTGTAGTCATGTTTATAGTCTGAGACCTTCACCGTGAAACTTTTGTCCTTGGCCCAATGATAACCTCTTATGTAGAAACTAGTTGGGTGTTGTGTAGCTACAAAAATAGTTGTTTGAGAAGGTTTTAGTAACTGTATCTCTCTATTGCAAAGGGGGAAGAATGGGAGCAAAGCTCAGCCGGAAGAAGAGTGAAGCAGGGATAGGAGCAGAGACAGTAGGTCCACCTGAGGGCTCACCTGTGGCTGAAAATGCAGAGCAGAAACCTTCTGGAGGTGAGGTTCAAGAAGAGAGCATGCCTGCAGAAGAGAAGAGCATTGGAGAGCCTGGCTCTTCAAGCGGTGTTCTGCAGAGCCTTACACAAGCTGTAGGAGAAACGGTCAACGCAGTCACTGAACAGATTGCTGCACCGGTGGAAGATGTTGTAAACAAAGGTATTGAAGCAGTGGAGTCCGCGTTGGCATCCGTCAGCCTGATTGAGAAGGAACCTGAACGGAAGTCTGAACCTGCGGTAAATCTTGACGATTCTGATGTCCTCCAAGAACCCAGCCTCTTGGATGACCTGCTGAAATCTCCAATCTCAGAAGCCCTCATTTCTGGTGTCTCTATGGTGAGTGAAGCCATGACCAGTGAGATGGTGGAAGACAAAAATAGCAGTCCTGCACCAGCTGAGAACGAGCATGTTATGGCATGTCTGGATAAGGTGGAGATGCCCTCAGTGGACCTCCTGGACTGTACACTGACCCATGAATCCACAATCCCTAACTCTGATCCATCATTCACTTTGGAAGACATGGGACAGATTGCAGTTGATGCAGTCAACCTTATATAAACCACTACACTCGCCTCTAGAAAACAGCAGCAGCTGGAAGATCATTAGGCGCAATTATGCCGGAGCAATATCCAAGATGTTTTTTCCCTGAGGACGTAGTCATGAAACAGGGTTGTGTGCAATTCAAAAATGTAGTTGAGGTAGCAAACCGGATGCAGAATTCGTTAGAAAGAATTAAAGTTCAAACAATTTCATATAAGTTTTGGCTTGACAAAGCCAAGTTTGGACCACATAATATAAAGCCTTTGTGTTTGTGGGTTAATGTTAGTCAGTAGCTTTATTGACTAATATTAACCTTCAAACATAAAGGCTGACAGTTCTGAGTTTTACACAACCCTGTCATGAAATAGATAAAACTAGCCACCTCAGATATCTAATTAACATTCCTTATGCCTACCAGTTCGTTGACAAGCAGCAAGCCAGCTAATATCTTTTCTTGATGGTCTATTTTCCCCTAGCTCTTGGTGATTGTGTATGAATGAACTGTTCAGTGTCCCAATGTGGAAGAGGAAAAGAATGTGCATTCAAACAATGATTGTAGTAAAGGAAAATAAAGACTGTAACACATCACAATAACACTGTTCCTTGATCTGTATTTTGTATTTAATCAAGTCTTGCTTGTGGTATGCATTCCTACAGCAACCATAGCTTGATTCAACATCACCGCAACGCCTCTGGTGTTGGAAATAAAACTCAACACAGAAGCGTATGAACAACCCAATACATGGGAGTTTCCTGGGAAGATAACACCATCTCCCTGAGTTTTCTCAGCGAAGCTTCTGGGGAGAGGGGCAACATTCTTTCCAGAGGAAAGGGGTCTCATGGGAGTTTTTTTTTTTTTTTGGTTAACTTTCTGGCTCTTTTCCCAAGAAACTTTGGCTTTATTATAAACAAACATCTTTCAACTGAGTTTTCTGCACTGAACATGTAGTGAGGTTTTTGATGAAACTTTAAGCTGCTTCCGTTTGCTGGAATCTCAAGGAAATGCATGCCTCATTATCTTTGTATAACAGAGCTCAGTGTGCTTCAGCCATAAGAGGAATGAATTTAGATGACATGGCTCTAGGGAATCTACTGCCACACAACAAGTAAACTTTATTCAAATACACATACGGTATGGACTCTCATGCAAATAAAGTGGATTTGACAGAAAACAAATAAACAGGTAACTGAGATACTGGTTTCCTACATTGGAGAGTAAATATAACAACTAAATATGTTTCAGTTTACTCTTTAGTGCAAACAAAGATATTTTTAACACGCCTTGTTGTGTAGCAAAATAAGGGGAGGACTCCAGTAACAAATATATACAATACATAACCATTCAAATAAGTTCAGCTGGTGATGTTTTGTTCGGCTCCTGCCCCAAACAGATCCACGCCCTGTGCTTTGGCTTTCTGTCAGTAAAAGAGAGAAAACACAATCAAGATTCTGGATGAGCAGTACTGGGGAAATGAAACAGGAAGCAAAACTATGATATGTGGTCTTCTTTCACAACACGGGCTAAATCGCAGCACAGTCACGAAGGCACTGGCATGACAATATAACTAACATCTGATGGCCTGTAGATCACACCGAGCTATTTCATGTTTGTCATGTTGTTATTTTGAGCCGAGAAGGAAAACCAGAAGAACAGATTGTTATGCAACAGTGTGACCGCCACATTCCACAGAGGCCAGATCTTTGTTATTTCCTCTTTGTGAGCTCGTTATTTTATTGGTTTATTTAATCATTACTATTCACGTTAAATCAGTACATGGGTGCACCTCATGCCTTTTCTCCCCAAACAAATGCACTACTGTTGAAAAGTTTGGGGTCAGTAAGATCAGAAAGTATCTTACGCCAAGTCTGCATTTATTTGATGAGAAATACAGTAAAAGTACAGTAGTTAATGCCTTGTTTTCTATAGTAATTCATTTATTACATTGTGAAATTTAGCACCCCTCCGATCCTTACAACTGTTAACCCTGGTGAAAGCAGACAGTGGTTTTGATTTAAAATATTAAGTGATTACACACAAGTTACAGTATTCAGAAAGCGGATGTTCGTCACTGTTGGTCATCCCTAGTGAAAAATATATATACTTACATGTATCTGAATTACATTTATTTCATGTATAGTATACAACAAATACATTTCCATGCAATTGTATTTTTAGTGTACTAAACTGGTATACAGTCTGCTATACTGGAACAACTCATTTTGTACTTAATGCCCTTTAATTGTGCTGAAGTCCAATTAAAGACATACTTAGTACTGTATATCTGATTGTGTTAAAGTGGAGCTATTGCAAGAATACTTTAGGTACACTTTAAATATTTTGCATTTAAAGGGCAATATTACATAATCCCCATTAAAACATGCATTTTAGGCTTATTAATAAGAAATATGCATTGTGCACAAGTAATACTCCAAATAAAGTCTCATTAACATTTTTATATCAATCAGTAAATATGTTAATAGATTTGAACTATACTTAGTATGAAATAAATATATTTCACTAGGGATGTCATGCCTGCATGTGTCGGTACTTCTTGGCCAGGTCTACATTGGTGCGTCCAGGCTTGAAAGGATACGTCCAGAGGATGGAGTTCCACGAGTGACCAAACCTCTTCACACCCATGTTTAGGTACTGCAACTCATCCGCAGAAAACGGATGCTTCTCTCTGTACCTGCCTGCATACTAAAGCAGAACTCCATCACAAATGTACACATTTAGATACAAACGGAGACTAAAAATGATATGCGTTATGCTTATAATTGCACAAATAGGAAGAAACAAAAAGTAAGTTGATCCTTAAAGTAGTGCTGTCAAATGATTAATCACATCCAAAATACGTTTTTGTTTGCATAATATATGTATGTGTGCTGTTTTATTTATAATGTATAAATACATACACATGCATGTATATATTTCATAAAAATGTTGCTTATATATGTATTTATAACATAAATTAGATGAATACATAGAATAAATATATGCATAAATATTTTCCATATATATATACTGTATGGGTGAATTAATATATACATAAATATACACAGAACACATATATATTATGCAAACAAAAACTTTATTTTGGATGCAATCAATTGCGAGCAATTGTTTGACAGCACTACTTTAAATATGATTCATTTCAGAGGAAGTTTAAAATTTTGTACATCAGAATTTCATAAACCTGGACATTGAATGACTGCTTGTGCAATACGAGTTTTAAAACAATATAGGATGTCTCAGGTTCAGCGCAAGGTTAAGTTAGTGTAGATTTATGGTTTATAATTCACCTAATACTAATAGTACCATACATTTTTTGGGATACACTGCCCAGAAGTTCTCTTGAGATGGCTGTGACCCATGTTTCTTTCTTCAATGCCTTGACCTGAGAGAAAATAGAGTAAGTGGAAGTAACGAAGCAAACCATACAAAATGTGTCCATGCTGGTAACAGCAATTCAAATGGTGAGACTTGCACAGGCAGCAGCGAGGTATATTGGTCTTTAGAATGATTTAGTGGGCAGTCTGGGAAACTGCACACACAGTACTGAACCCTGCACTAGTATCCTACTGAACAAATACACACTGTATTTAGCAGGACATTACTCTCAGCATGTAGGGCATTCTTATAACCTGGTTCTTTGCATGCATACACAGCTTTTATCAAGTGTAGTTTACAGATGCTTGCTGTGGCACAGAGATTGTGAATGTTGAGGAAAAAAACACATCTCTTACTGTGTGTTTCTCTCGGTCTCCTCAGGGGTGTGAGCCTAACACCTGGAGAGAGAAACACTGAGATTTAGACACTAAATGCACCAAAAATGCCAAGTGATAGATAGACAGATAAATAACTTGCATAGAGATTCCACATACCATTGTCACATACTGTTTGTATTTTAATCATCTATCTGAACAGAGTTTGTATAAAATAGAATGTAAACAGATCATTAGACTTGGAATTGAATTTTAAATTCCCAACATTTTCCAAATACATTTGTTTTGGACTGAGGCATTTGCTTTAGGAACAAATGTAAATCATGAGGCTGTGTTTGGTCATACACAGCACAATACAGTTACAGTATTCACTGACTCTTGAGAGGAACAAAACCCTTTGCATGTGAACGTATGGATGCAAATTTAGTATGTGGACATGTGTATTTGGACTTGAACACACTGGTCCTGTTAAAGTGAAACAGCTTGTGTCTGCACACATACAGCAGCAGGTCAAAGGCTAGAGGTCAGAACCCACAGGGAACTATAATCTAGTTAACCATCTTCCCTACACATACGCTCCAACTATCTTCCTATAAAACTGTCTTACTCTAATACACACACACACACACACACACACATCAATCAGTATCATTTGCTGGTTTCATCCAGGCATTTTGGAAATCTATAAAATAATACATAATAAAATAATAAGTTAAAAACAATAATAATACATCCATTAAAATTAGAGTTACTCTAGTCAAATGCCTTTTTATAATTCTTTTAAATTAGCACCAATTAGAATTGCTTATTAGTGCCATATTTTGTCTTGTGACTGCTTTCCTCGTCACCTTTTCCAGGTTTGATTATGGATAGTGACTGGATGACACCGCATTACCCTTTGACAATCTAGTGAGAACATCCCTAAAAAGTTCAGTGAGTAAGTCTTGAGGTTACGGGAAAAAAGCCACATCGGAACAACTGAACAGCACTCGGAGACCACAACTCGGCAATAGAGGGAATGGAATGAGTGAGACTGAGGGGAAAAAGGAGGGGAAAAGGAAAAAACGGAGAGCAAAGATGGAAAGACATTTCAGCAACACAGACAAAAGTCAAAAGCATACAGTAGATGAGTCTTGTGTAACATAACTACCCTATTCAATAATACAACCAGGCTCTCTGCATGAATATGCACCATTTATCAAATGTATGGGGCAGTTCGCAGATGTTTATAGTGGCACAGACATTATGAATGTTACCTCCCCCTCACCTCTAAACTCAAATACATCTGAGAGCTACAGTTCTCTTTTGTCCAGAGAAGGAAAGAACATTTCTCTTACTGTATATTTCTCAGAGAATTAAAGAACAGAAAAGAAGCACCAAATGCACTAAAATTGCAAATAGGGCATGTGAAGATGCCATACCTGGGATTATCATAAAATTGCAACTCGTTTCTCGACAAAACCATAAGTCACTATCTGAACAAAGTTTGTATAAAATGGAATATAAACGGATCATCAGACTTTGTATGCAATTATATATTTCCACCGGTTTCCCAACATACATCGTTGCTTTGGATGAAAGCTTCTGCTAAATGTATAAAAGTAAATCACGAGGGTGTGTTTGGTTCGCAAGGCCTTGTCCTATCAAACATTTGAGGTCAGAGCAATTCTTCAACACTCCCAAAGACATTGTGAAAGAGCATGTGTGGACGGCGTCTCTTACATCTGTCTGATGGTTGGTGACTCAGCCTGTGTTTTTCCCTCTTGCTCCTCTCTGCATCCTCACTAGTGCTCTTTCTGTTTTTGTTGTGAGTGTGTGTTAGAGTTCGGCTAGTTCTCTTTAACTGCTGGCTTCTCATAAATCGATCTTCAGCCTCCCGTAGTGCCAGGTGAAAGTCACACTGAAACTTGCAGCTACGCAGCACAGAGCCAAACGAACGACTGTCCATCTCAGTGATATGTTTCACACAACCTGAAAAATGGAAAAGGTGCACGTGTGCACATGAATGCATAGAGAGAAAAAGTGAGACAATAAGTAAGTATTGCTTTTATTATCTAATGTGTTGTTTGCTCATATTCAATTGAATTGAATTGAATTGTTTGCTCATATGTATTTATACCTGAACAACGTAGATCTCTGGGTTTAGAGGCAGAGGGTGGCTTCAGAAACCTGTTCATTTCCCTGTCTAACAGCTCAGAGCACAGAGACATCTCATCTGAAAACAACAGCGCAAACGCATGATCTTTAAATGAACTGCACAGAAGAAATATTTTGTAGCTGAAGAGATATCAAAAGGTTTTCTGTGACTTAGCACAAAGCCAGCGTGATGTTTTAGTGGGATTTACCATCAGAGCGAGTGTGTGCACTCTGGTTTCTCTTCATGGGATCAGGATGTCTGAAAATATCTGGGCTAAAATCCAAGGAAAATAAAACGGAGAGAAATGTCACTCCCTCGAGGAGGGGAAAATTTACAGACTTTGTCTTGAAAAGTCATTGACATTAAATGAATTATGTATATCTGGATAGCATGTGGACAGTCTAATCCTGAATAACACAACTAAGTATAAGAAAAGCAAGAATAACTCCTAACTAACTTTCTTCCAACAAAATATCTATTTATTTAGCTTTTCAGGCCACAAGTGTACGATATATGTTTGAAAGACATTAATTTCAACTCTTTGTTCATCAAATTCCATTTGCAAAACTGTAAAAGAATAACATTAATGTATGACTAATGTTTACCCCTGCGTATCTCTGCCGCCCCCTATTGGTGTGCTGCAGTGCTGCGGGAGTTTGATGCCATCATCATCATCTTCATCATCACCGGAGTCTAGATTCATCATCTTTAGTCTCTTTGCCACTCTTTCAGACTGCACTTTCCTCTCCATGTCTCTCTTTTTCACATCTCCCTCCTGGTTTTCACTCCTCTCATTCTCTCGCGTTAGTTCACGCTCTCTCTCGTTTCCCTTTTTACAGCTAGCGTCTTTGAAGTGAGTGACTTGTGCAATTCTCAAAAACTCTTGGGTGCTGACACACTGGTACGTACAAACACAAAACAAACATTGTTATGTTTACGCCAGTTATCTCTACTAACACAAACATGCTGTCTCTTGATAAAACGGCTGTAAACTGACATTTACACATTATAATCTATTAATGTGTTTTACATGCCATTCTCACCGAGTTCTCGTTTCTCGTTTCATTTGTGATTGGTCGTTCTGCAGGGGTTGTGTGTAGCTCCCCACATACTCGATGGTAGCCTTTGACCTTTCGCATCACAGAACCCTCCCACCATGCCTCATTACATTCCACAGATGAGGCCGACTTCTGATTGGTACTCTTCTGGATTTCAGAGTCTTTTTCCCACAGTTTCACACCAATCTAAATGTCAAAATACAAAATTAGGCTAATAAGAGTGGTGTAAGATGGTATGTTATCATATTTGATAAAATTTTGTTTGTAAAGACTTCAGGGATTATGTACTAAATAACACAAGAATGCTTTTGGAATTATTAATGAATAAAAAAGAATTCAAATACACTCAAGTCTTCCTAAGACTTAGTTCACATCAGCAGCAAACAGTAACAGAGTTAAGATGAACTGTTAGATAATGTTCATGGGTTCAGAAGACAGCATTCACATTATCTACATGAACTGAACTCTGATGCCATTCTACAGTGGCCGAGAGAGCTCAACGCGCTGCAAACAGAAAACAACCAAACACAGAGAGGCGCTGCAAACAGCACGGACCTTAACAGAAATGTTTCAGGGGGACCTCAAAAAGTGACGAACCCATCTGGGACCTGATTATTGAACAGAGATGTTGTCGCTGAACCAAAAGGTGAGTTTATTTTAACATCCTGATCATACGGTCTTTTGGATATTATTAGACTAATCTGCAGAATTACACACTTAACTGTGAAACACTGTTTAAATGCTATGTTAGCTAGAGTTACTCTCAGATGGGTTTGTCACTGTTTGAGGTCCCCCTGAAACATTTCCGTTGTGGTCCGTGCTATTTGCAGCGCGTTCGTGTGTTGTCAAACTGATGAAGATGTTTTCTTAATGTGTTGTCGTTTTTTTCTGTTTGCATGTGTTTTGCAGCTCGTTGAGCTCTCTCGGCCACTGTACCATTCAAAAGCGTGAAAGCACCCTAAAATGTCATAATAAACATTCACAAACAGAAAAACCTTTTTCTCCAGGAGCTGAATTCTTTGGAGGATTTCTCCAGCAGACTGCCTGTGACTCGCCATGTCACTCTCCTCCTGTAGATCCATAGGTGACTTGCCTGTGCTTAGTGATTCAGCTGGGTGGAGAAGGAAAATAAACCTCAAATCCGAATCCGTGTCAGTTTAATAGAAGCAGGACATTAAAAGAAATCCCTAATAGCATATAGACTAGTATTGTTCTGAATAAATCTTTTATTTTCATTCTTCATGAAGACTTTTATTTGCACTTCTATATCAAGATAATTTATATAATTTAGTAATCAAGTATAATCAAGATAATAGTTTCCTGCAATCATTTCTGCATGCTACTACAACTATGTACAAACATAAAAATGCATAACTCACTGATTCTCTTGCAGGTGTGCAGTACGAACATGGCTGCCTTTTTAACCTCTTCATCACTAGCCTCTGTGAGCAGCGAAATCATAATAGCCAAACCTCCTGCCGACAACAACTGAGACTGATGCTCTACTGCACAGACAGAGAACAGACAGACTAATTACAATAATATACAAGATATGCAGTTTACAAGCAGAGTCTGTAGCTTAGGTGCATTAGGCTAAATTGCAGAAATAGAAGGGATTTGAATCTAGAGCTTACTTTATCATTTGTAGCGGAAATGTTATTTTACTACCTTTCTGGCACCCACAAACTCACCACACGCATCCGTGAGGTGTCCAATCGTCAATACCACAGCGAGCTGGTCTTGAGGGTCAAGGTTTGGGTTGGACAACAGACACAACAGCCCTGGAATAACCCTCAACTTTGATAAAGATGATACCAACTGCTCTGAAACAGGAGGACAAAAGTAATGGAGAATCCGATACAAACCAGTTGTTCTGTGCATGCATGTGTCTTACCATTGTTAGAGATGCAGGCTGAGAGTATTTTAGTGATTACAGTAGCCACCTTACAAGCAGTAGCACTGTGTGCCGACTGAGACAACACTCTGGTAAGAGCGTCTGAGAGTGAATCCAGGCCTCCCACTGACACAAAATACTCCTGAGCACAAGCTGAAAAGCACATTTTTACATGAGAGCACACAAAGCGGCATTATATGTTAGTTTGTGCTGAAGTTGTTTGTGCTCACGGTTGTTTGCAACAGTCATGCCAATAAATGAGCAAATAGGCTGTGCCAGCTCTGCCCTGGGCAAAGCCACTTCCTTTAGCCAGGTCTTCACCAGGGGAAACACATACATGCATGCATTCTGATTCTCCTCTGTCAAAAACAAAGCATTGAAAGATTGTGTGTGGAAATACAAATGTGTCTCTCAATCTCATTCTGAACAAACGTTTAGGGTTTAGTATTAATAAAGGGGTAGAGGGGGGACGGAGAACATAACCGTACCATTTTGAGGGTTGTTGACAGACCCACAGAGAGCACTAGAAACAGTAGTCCACAACTGCATCTGCTCATAAGATGCATTAGGATCTGGAAAACTATGCCTGCAAAGAAAGAAAATTAACTGAAATCTGGTTCTGTTCAGCATCAGGGGAGTGTTTAAGTGAATTTCCAGATGTTTATCTGGATTTCTGTGATTCACTTCAACAAAACACCAGACATTGTTTAAAAAGTTCCCCTTTCGCACCAAGTAGGGGAGCATATTATATTTTTTCTTTTCATTTATCCAGGATATTGTCTGTGGTTTGACCACATTTCTACTTCAAAATCTCATTTTTAATTCAATACTTGCCATTTGTTTGCAATTGTTTGTGCAATTTACTAGCATTTTTGAGCTAAATGTGCTTTTTAGTGTTTTGTTACAATCTATTATGACTTTCTATCTTCTGTGGAAGACAGAAAATATTATTTTTAGGCCATACGGTAAAAGTCATTGGAGTCTAATATTGGCTAGAATTTTTAAACATTCTTAAGAAATATCACACAGAAGAAAAATAATTCAGTTTTTGGCTAAACAATCCCTTCAAGACAAAAGCCAATAATTTCCACTGAAGATAATAATAATAAAAAAAAGCTCAATAAACAGTTTGGAAAGAAGAGTTTTGTGATTTTATGTGATCTATTACCCTAATCCCTAACATTCTTGGTTTAAAGGATAAAAATAAAAGCAGAAAACTATGCATACCTGAACAAACTGAACTTAATGTGTGTACCTGAACAAACTGAGCAAGGTTTCAATACACCTGGAGCTCTTAATAAGAGTCTGTCCAGATCCTGGAACAGAAAACATACAAACCGTTTGGGAATTGCTAACCTGCCCCCTGACTCTGCAAAACTACAGTATCAGCCCAGGTATGGTCTCACTGGACCTACGTTTTATGGTAAACCTTACTGTTGTTGGCAACCAATACAGACAGCATGTACACCGCTACTCTTTTTTCTGTCAGAGGCATTTTCTGTTCCAGAAGCTGCGCTAAGTCACGGAACGTCTCCTCTCTGCACAGTGACTGTTTACAGCTCTCTGCAAAGAAAGAATATGTATAATCAAAAGTTACATTTCAAATATTAACTACACACATGCATACAGTATATGGTAGCTGCACACACACCATGTAATTCAGCCAAGGATGTGAGTGTAAACAGAGCGGTCTCTTTAACCTGAGAGACAGTGCTGGACTTCGACAGGCTATAAATGAAAGAAATTCCTCCAATCTCTCTGAAGAACTCCACATACTGACCTAAAACACAAAGACAATCATTAAAGACAATTAAAAGGGTCACTGAAGTAACATGTTTTTAGGTATGAGTGTCAGATGAGTATGAGTATGAGTATGCTCTGAGCTGTACATCATACCGTTCAGTTTACAAATTGAGATGATAGTCAGAAGAGCTTGTTTCTGTGACTGTGGCCATTTCATTTGATATTTCAGACATTCCAGTAAAAGACGCAAATCAGTCTTGTTAGCTGAAAACGTGAAGACTGTTAAGTCCTTTTGTGCAATAAAACACAATATAATATTAATAAATCAGTGTTTTCACTTAAGACCAGGTGCAATCTAACAAACCAGACTTTGCTAGAAACTAAAATAGTGACGTCATGACAACCGTTTTAATCATTTAAAAACTTTGCATAAATGTTTCATGTTATAAATGAACGTTTTTTATGGTTACCAAAAATAAACTACACATTTTGTTATGATGAAATGCTCACCTTCCATTTTTTTTGCACCCTAAATCCAAAAATGTCTCTAGATCCTGCAAAAAATGACAAATGTTGTTATAATACGGTATCAGCAAACAATAATAATAATCAAATATTTCCTAAACTCGCTGAACGCAACAATATTTACCTTCTCGAATTATTTTGGCTTGCTTAACTTACATCATATCCACGAATCTATCTTAATTTTGTTTTAATTGTTGAAGAGGCCAGAATCTTTGACACGATAGACCAACTGCATTTTAACGGAAGAATCTCATAATGCCGCTTTTTTGAATCACGTGACGTGACTGCGTAGTTAATAAAATAAATTAATTAACCATAATGAATTCAAATTATTATTATTTTTCTGAGTGTATAATATAAGTTAAATTACTTAATTGAGATTAAAAAAAATAATATATATATATATATATAAATGAATTTTGAGTACTCACGACACTGTAGGGGGCGCTCCTGCTACAATGGAACGGGAAAGCAGAAGAAGATCGTTCAGCGAGCTGTGCCAGGTATGTGTCTGTTTGACTCAGCATTTACTCGTATTAAAGCTGCTCTTTGAAGGAGATTATTGTACAGATAATTCTAGAATATGTGTTCAGTTACACAAATTGGCAGAAAACATCACTAAATATTAAAATTAACCGTTACATTTGCCAATTATCACGAAAGCCGGTATGTTAGCTTGTAAAGCTAGCATGTTTTAGACTAAAACAGCGTTTATACGTGTAAAGATTTTGTTTTATCCTGACAGATACGACAAAAGCCTTGATGTTGGATAGATTACATTGCAAAAACTGCTAGATTTATACTTTGAAGATTTTGCTTTATTTATGAGTTCAAAACACTATGTAATTTGAACATTTCGTAGTCTTTATTGGTTAAGTTATATCACTGACCTGAGGCTACTAAACATAATTATTTTTGCAGCTTTTAATTTGTACAATGTCCATTTTCTCTGATTAGATAAATCATTGTGATTTCACGTTTTGTTTTCCCAGATGCTGGAGTTGTAGACTGCTTTGATCACTGCATCCAGGCAGTAATGTCTGGCTATTTGCGTTCACGGCTCCTCCTTTATGCTGGTGGAAGACATCTGACTAGTTTCTTTGCACCAAACCAGCATGTTTTACCTGATACACTATGTAGAACCTACCCGCTCCCTTCTCAAGCCCGGAG
The DNA here is from genome assembly GCA_032361165.1 of Enteromius paludinosus. Lineage (NCBI taxonomy): Eukaryota > Metazoa > Chordata > Actinopteri > Cypriniformes > Cyprinidae > Enteromius > Enteromius paludinosus. The sequence continues at coordinate 17,285,880 of JAUMHQ010000081.1, forward strand.
CTTCTCCACTCGTGGTGGACGATCAGATGGAAGCTCAGGACAGGAAGAAGAAAACACACTGCGTGCTCCAAGACGTGAAGTGGACTTCCAACTGAGCCGGCTGCAGATCAATGCAGTCCTGCGTGCTAATGAGCAATCCGTTCGAATTCCAGAGTTTGATGGCCGAGGTGGTCCCAGTTCAGTGCTCAAGTTCGAAAGCAACCAGCTTTCAGCCAACACTCCCCTAGAGGACCGACGCAGCAGCGCCAGCTGCCTCCAGACTCGTGGCATGCTTTTTGGCGTGTTCGATGGACACGGCGGACATGCATGCGCTCAAGCCGTTAGCGAGCGTCTGCCTTATTACATAGCTGTCTCGATGATGTCAGAGTCTGTCCTGGAGGATCTAGAAGCCGCCATGGAGACCTCACGACCCGTGCCGCCCATTCTGCAGTGGTACAAGCACCATAACGACTACAACTACAGGGAATCAGCAGCCCTCTACGTCGATCATTTGCGCGTTTACTGGCAGGAGCTTCTGGCGAGCGAAGAACACGGTAATGGCATGCGTCCCGCAGATGCTCTCAGCTATGCGTTCCAGCGACTGGACACAGATATTTCTCTTGAGGCACAGGTGCCTCTTGCAAATGACCTGATGCGGAACACTGCAATCCAGGCCGCCTTCGCTGGGTGCACGGCTTGTGTGGCTTACGTAGGACCGGAAGGTGTGCATGTTGCAAATGCAGGAGACTGTCGGGCAGTTATGGGCGTACAGGAGCATGATGGGAGCTGGAGTGCTTTGCCACTCACACAAGACCACAGCGCTGCCAATGCAGTTGAGGTGGAGCGGATATGGCGGCAGCACCCGGCTAGTGAACGACAAACCATAATCGTAGACGACCGGCTGCTCGGGGTCCTGATGCCGTTCCGTGCGTTTGGAGACGTTCGATTTAAATGGAGTCGTGAGCTCCAGCAAAGTGTTCTAGAGAACGGAGACTCTGATTTAGAAGCACTAAATATTTATCAGTACGCTCCACCTAATTATCTCACCCCACCTTATTTAGAGGCCACACCAGAAGTGACCTACCACCGGCTTCGACCGCAGGACCAGTTTTTAATTTTGGCCTCTGATGGTCTCTGGGACGAGATGACCAATGATGAGGCGGTGAGGCTTGTGGCGGAACATCTGACTGGTATTCATCTGCAAGCTCCGGTTTCAGCCAGCCAGCTCAACTTGGGACAAATGCACCAGCTGCTGCTGCGGCGACGGGCCAGAGCAACACCCGCTTTGGATTTGAATGGAGCCACGCATTTGATTCGCCATGCACTGGGCACAAATGAGTATGGAGAGATGGACCAGGAGAGACTGGCAACCATGCTGGCACTGCCTGGCGATTTAGCACGCATGTACCGAGACGACATCACTGTCACCGTGATTTATTTTAACCCGAACTTTAGCAAAGCTACTAACTAATAAAGAACAAGATTTTATAGTTTAGTATATGAAATTATATGTGAAGGATTGTTTTCAGCTGTGAATTTTTCTGTGCTCTTTTTAAATGTATGCTTACTGTCTTTTATATTGTTATGTACACTTAAAGTCCCTCAGCCGAATTTAATTTTTTGTTCGCAGCAGTTTCATTTTTGGAAAATGTGAATGCAAACAATGGGTGGAATTCATAATGGTTGACTCACTTTATGGGTTACAAATGTGAAGGTAAAGTCTTTTTCTGTTCATGTAGCTCCTTGCAGCAGCAGATACAGCTAACATAAAAAAATAAAAAGCATCTCTATTATTAAAGCCAGTTATTTATTCTGCCTCTTGCAAAGACCTTGCACCTTTTTCGTCTCTGTTTGGTATAATTGTTCTTGTGCTTCAGCCGTTTCGTTGAAAGAGTTGGTGTCTCCATATTTAATGATGTAGACTAATGTTTTTCATGATGGGTATATTGGGATTGTCTAGGATATGTAGTTGTTTTGAATTTGTTCTATACATATTCCTTAAGACATTCTTTTTACTTGCATTAAATGTAAGTTGTTGTGCAGCCTGAAGTATCCATGAACTTGGTTCTTTCTGCTGTATGTTATTTGTTTCTGTGCTTGTTCAACAAAGACATTTTCCCTTTGCACTTTGTGGACTGCAGGTGTGTAAAAGTACTACACCGAGCCACAACAAAATTCTTATCAATGGTTAAGCTGATGTTATTTGCAGTGCAAAGTATGAAGGTCATAGGGACCAGTTTTATGGAAGGCTGGTATTAGATTTTACCTTAACGTTACATCAACTTGCAAATACATTTCAAAATTGTCTGATCTGTAAATGGATTTATGAAGTAAAACTGATGCACAGTTTTTTCTAATAGTGAACACTGATTTGCTTTTTACATGTCTGTTATTTGTGTTTATATTGTTACTATTTGGTCTAATGTGAGTGGCAAACCTCAGAAACTCTCTTTTGGAAATTTTGGAACAAGATAATATATTTTAGGTGCAGATTTTTTAATTTTGTCTTTGTATATTTTTATGATGTCCAATTATAATCAGACCTTTTGGTTATTAAAAGATGTTTAATCCAAAAGCTCTTCTTGTCTTGTTGATATTTCAGAATGGCATGGGTCATGGAAATGCCCTATAAAACTATAAAATGATTCAAAATGACCTCAGAAGGATGCATATAAATGTCAATCCCTGGACTGAATTCTGCATCACATTTGTAGTCATGAGTAGAAATATTCCTGCGTATGAAATGTGGATTTTATATTTACATTTATTAATTTGGCAGACACTTTTATCCAAAGCGATATACCATAAAGACATTTTTAAATAAGGATGCTAAAGGAAAAGTTTACTTTTTGCTTCAGTTGATTGCTCAAATGTATCTGTTACGCAACATCTACTGACATAACAGCTGTAAGTACTGTTATTTACATTTCTGTAAATCTCTCTATCTTTGTAACGTTGTCAGTCCACTGGAGGGCTCTGGAGGAATTGACAACGTGAGCTAATACTCTGCGCATGCGCGAAGCACCCGCGGAAATTCAAACGCTCAAGCTCAGCTGACAGACGTGGACGTTTGAAAAATCCGGCTCTGACGCGGTTTTTTTACTGAGGTAAGATAGATATATTTCAGCAGTTAAACCGACAAAATGACTTAAGATATGAAATAATGCCTTTAAATTAACCTTTGCTGTCTGCGACTCCGATCACTTTGAATTTAACGTTAGTCTTTTGTTTAACAATGACTGCTAGCTAGCAGCGCTTTAACGTTAGCCTCAATATTTTGATCTATGAATAACGATATAAGTTAACGTTATTTCTGTTAAACGACGATATTGATGTTTATATAAACACCTTTAAACTGTAACTTTACAGGACTGCAAACAGTTAGCAACACGTCTAACGTTAACGTTATATATAACGTTAACGTTATGGACTTTAACTCAAAGTCATAGACGTTAACGTTATCTATACGTAGCATACATTCAACGAAATGATGTTTAATTACGATTTGAAAACAGTCAGATTTTCTTCTGCTGACAGGTGTTATCATGGAAAATCAAAAGAGACCGAGAGATCCACTGGAGGAAAACACTTCAGACTCTAGTGGTAGGACTGTGTTGTTACCTTCACTATTCAAACATAATGCAAATTATCTAACATAAAGTCTAACATAAACCAGCTACGTTTATATGTAACTGAGCTTTATATTTTATATAAGATTGATTATATAACCTATACATTGTCATTTTAACCATCAATCCCACATGATGATATCAGTCTGAGGTATTCAGTTATAAAATGTTTTGCAGAACTTGAAAATATGTTGAAGAAAAGGCGGTTGGCAGCTGGGGGAGAGGAGAACCTGGATCCCAACAAATCCCCTGCCAGGACGCACTTGAGATTGGCAGAGCTGGAGGTTAAACCAGACACTCCTGCTGTTGCCTCCATCCGCTCCAGAGTCCAGCAACTCAGCCAAAGACGAGATGGTAGTATTTCAGATTTGTTTTTTTTGTTTTTTTTTTCTACTTTTCATCCAACCACATGTCTCAAGCAAGTTGATTTTCCTGTACATTTCAAATACAATTTGCTTAAGCAGGTTTTATACTTTATACTTTTTTTTTTTTTTGAGATTTATAAAACAAAACGCAATGTTTCCTGACAGTAACCAATGCTAGTATTGTTAATACTAAACTTTTAGTATTTTTGTTATTTGTCTGTTTTGTTACTGTTTGTTCGTTTTTGTCCGGTTTAGGTTAGGTTAAACCTTTCTTTTTTGGAAAATTAGGAATGGTGTACTATTTTCACTGTGTTTCACTGCTTTTGTGTTTTTCTGATGTCCATTACAATCAGCTTCTCTGGTTAATAAATATTGCTTAATTCAAATGATCTCAATATTTATTTTAATTTGATGGTAATATTTCAGAAACCACAGTCATATTTGTTTTCACTGCACATGGACATGTGTTGGTTATGCCAATTTGAATAATTGAATGTATGCACAAACAATGTAGGCATATTAAATATAGGCTATTTGTTATTAACACAACTAGTTATTTTCTTATACAAAATTTATGTCTTGTATAAGTCTTATAATGCTATTACTCTTTTTCTTCTTATGCATGTCTACATGAAATATTTATGCTTTTAAACTGTAATTTGTTCCAAAGCATTGCGGTTTAAGGCAACTGCAAAAAAGACTAAACAATTAAATCATCTCCACTGTGCAATTTTATTTGTTTGCTACAATTCATTCCCGTTCATATTAAACTTTTACATTTTGTTGTTTTAAGGGTGATGAGATGCTGTTGATATTCCTGTATTGTAATTATAAGTATGAATAGTCTTGTTTCTGTGTGATCAGGTGGGACTGGATTAGTCCAGCGCTGCCTGTCTGACCCAGGGTCTGCGGATTGCACCGGCAGCATATCCTCGCAGATCTGTCACATCGGTGAGAATTTTCTTCCACACAGGGTTCACACTTCACAACTGTTACGTCTTTCACTAATTCTTCTTTAACTCTTCAACTTGGAAAGCTGAATGTGTGTAATGTTTATGGTAGGTGAGGGAGAGTTTAGCTCTCGTCTGCAGCGCTTCAAAGCTCCAACGCCACTGAACAGCCCTGGTCGCTCCACCCCCTGTACACGCAATCTCTCCAGCTTTGTGCATGGCATTCAAAAGCAGCTGAACACAGCAGTGACACCCAGCAGTAAAGAGGCCTCTCGTATTCGCCAGGTAGACCTCTCCCACCCATCTGAAATTTTCAAACTGTTTCTGAAACAAATCTCTGAAGAGAAGGCTATGTTTTGGTACTGTATCCTGTCTCATTAACTCAAATAAATCTCAAATGCAGGCACGTGAGGATGAGTTGCGTCAATTGAAGGTTCAGTCAGTGGCAGAAAACATGTGGTTGAAGAGGAGTCTGTCTGACTCCTCCCTCACTGAGGTGAGCCAATCAGGTTAAGATGTCCGTCTGCTTACTAAGCCATTTTTTTTTTCAGCATTTAGAAGTTTAGTTCAAAAGTAAATAATCCCCATTTTCCCAGAGGGCATCTCCATCCACATCCTCTCCCTGGGTATACAGGAAAAATCGAAAACCCCAGTGGCCTCCATTACAGCCCGGGAGTGTGAGCATGTATTAGAGACAATTTGTTGAAGTGTATTTGTCTTTTCAGCTTTTATTTTTGTCACACTTCCTCACCCTTGGTTTTGAGGTTCACTGGGACAAATTGTTTTGTTTGCACAGATTCACTTGGGGAGAAGTTTTTTTTTTTGTATTATTTGTGTTTATAGGGCAAAACATCAATTCAGCTTTTATTTGTTCTGCAGGACGAGCTAAAGGGAACTGAATTCAGCCCCTGTGAGCTTGACAGTAAAGTATTTGATGGAAGCATGAACACCACACCACCATGTTCTGTGGACATCCGTTTCCCCAATGAAGAACTTTACACATCTACAGGTAAATATACTTCCTGAAAGCTCTTGAATCCTACTTAAAATAGTTTACCCAAAAATGAAACTTCTATTATAAATTACTCACCCGTGCATCATTCCAGTCCTGCAAACCTGTCAGAGCACAATTTGTTTAATATATTTGACGAAATATGAAAGCTTTTTGGACTTCCTTAGACAGCAAGGGTACTACCAAGGTCAAGGCACAGAAATGATGTAAGGACATTGTTAAAATAGTCCATGTGTCATGTTCAACTGTAATTTAATGAAGCTACAAGTTTATGTACTATAACTATATACATGGCTCTCTTTCTGTGCCCTGACCATCATAGGGTCAGAAAGCTCTCAGATTTCATCAAAAATATTTTTGTTTGTGTTGATATGATGGTGAGTAATTAATGACAGAATTATCAGAACTATCCCTTCAAGTACCAAATTGAACACCTTTATTTTTAATTTTTTTTGTAACAGAAACTGGGACTTTGAACACTTCCGTTCTGATTGACAAGATGTTTGAAGACGTTCTGCAGCATGCAGACCAGGAAGCTGAAGGTGAAGATGAAAATAAAGAAGAGGAGGTGGAGAACGATGAGAGCAATTCATCAGAGAAGGATGGCGAAAAGGAAGACGAAACAGATTCAGACACAGCTGAAAAGGAAAACAAACTGGAATCAGTCAGTGTCACATTAAATGAGGATCCACTTGACCAGAGTGAGATGTGTGAAGAGAGTGAAGAAACTCCAGAGGCCAGTTCTTCAAACGATAAAGAGGAGCTGCAGTCTGTTGACGATGGTGAAGGAGAAATGGAGGAAGAAAAGGAGAGCGGCACCATGGGTGATGAAGACTTTCTGACCCTGCCACCCAGCTGTATTCTTTCTCCTCTCAGCAAGTCTGTGGAGGCTATTGTCACACCACTGGTATTGGTCTGATTTTTAGAGATTTTGATTGTTAATATTATGACATTGAATTATGTTGCCAATGAAATCCAAGTGCTTGCTACAGATATCTTAATCAAACTGCCTATTAGCATAATTATGCCAAATTCATATGAAATTAAATGGGAGTTCAAATGGAAAGTTCAACATTGCCAATACATGTACCTTTTAGTAACAATATAAGAGTGTAATTAATTACTTGGATATAAATGTATCAGCTGGTTCAAAAGAAAATGTGTGTATTCTTTTGAATATTTCTACAGAAGATTGAAATCACTGTCTCTGAGCCGTCAGTACAACCACCCTCACCTGAAGAAGTGACTGCTAGTCCCGCTGACAGTGTTCCACCTTTATACAGGTGACTTGACCTTTGTTAAGAGCCTTGTCATACTGTATCGCTGTGTTTGCCCAGTTTGGTATTCAGTACTGAATATGTTTTATACTAGTGATAGACTATTAAATAGGCCATTTAGAAAAACTAAAAAAATACAGTAAAATGGTAATATTGTGAAGTATAATTGTAATTGAATTTTCAGCATATTCCTTCAGTTTTCAGAGTTACATGATCCTTCAGAAACCATTGTAATATGCTGATTTGGTGCTCCAGAAATATTTCTTATAAGTGTTGAAAATATCTTTGTGGAATGTGCATTCTTTGATGAATAGAACATCCAAAAGAACTATATTTAAATATATATATATATATATATATATATATATAAATTATATAAATTATTAAATGACACCACAATTTTTATCAGTATTATATTGATCAAGAGCCATGCAGCTCTCTATATGTTGGTCAGCCACTGATACTTACATTATTTTTCACATGATTGACAGCATTGATGCCTACCGCTCGCAAAGCAAGAGCCACCCCCCTTCAACTCAGAACTTGACCCCTGGAGTTCAGAAGAAGGTTCAAGAGAAGACCTGCTCAAAAAAGCCTGACAACATCAAAGAGCAAATTAAGGTTTGAAGCTTATACTGGGAGGCTAATACTGTGGTATTTTAGGAGACTTAATGCATTCAAGATCTGATGCCGGCGATTGTATTTGGTCCGTTTAGGCTTTAAACGAGGAGGCAGCCAAGTTGCAAACAATCATCACGCAGACGCTGCAAGCTCTGAGCTGTTGCAGTGATGAGGAGCATGGGAAAGGTTCCCAGCAGGAGGCAGAGGCTGAGAAACTCCTGCTTGTCTCCAGTAAGTGTGATCGAAGTACTTCTCTCTGCTTGAAACTCCTGCAAATCGCTGAGACTGCATGTTCTAATTTGGCTCTCATTTATCTGTTTAATGCAGGTGAGAAGCGAGCAGCCCTACTGGCAGAGGTCAGCAGGCTGAGAGAGGGTCAGTCTGGTGAGCCAGACTCCCAGAATGCACCTCTGCAGCCCTGCAGAGGGACAGTCAGCATCAGCAGCATCCAGCTGCCTCTCAAGGTGGAGTTTGTGTGCTCAGCTCGCACAGGTGAGAATTAACTCATATAAATATATATTAACGGCAGAAAATGAATCATCACTGCACAAGGTCATTGTTCTCATGCAGTTTGTGACTACTGTCTCTAAAAAGGCCGTCCAACCCACTACTTCTTCGTTTTGATCCGTTATGGCCCATGTAATATTGTGGCAACACCTTTGGCTACAGCTGCTGATGCCCAAAATGGGGACACCATCACCTTCCCGACTTCTATTACACTGCAAGTCCACATGCTACATACAATGATTCTGTGATGTCAGAGTATAAAACTATGCAACGCTTTAAAAGAAGCTTTATTATACAACATTAGTGATTTACACTGCTTTGAATCTTTTCCTTCCGCAGACAAGACATTCGCTCCAGTTTTGAGATTGATGTTGAGGTCTACAGTTTGGTAGGTAGAGTTCATGTTCAAGCAAATGTATTTGTTATCATTAATTTAAAAGATAAGAGATTTTTTTCTTTAAGCTTCAGCATGCATTTTCAGTTCATAATTATATGTCAATATGTTCTCCATTGTTTTGTAGTGCAGTACCCAGAGTAATACCTGCAGTATGAATGCTCAGCAGTACCGCAGCTCAACAAAGTCTAGGGTTTGTACACATTTACACAATATCTTGAGAAAGCAGAGTGTTTTATTACTTTTGGCAATGCACAGTTACAACAGACCATTTGTGTTTCTAGGTGACACCCAAGAAGATTCTCCACAGCATCACAGTATGTATCTCCTGTCTTTTTGCGTACCATCATTGGGCTTTTACTTATGGAAAGCTTTTACTTATTTAAATGCTTATTTTTGTTTTTCTAGAAATCTAACCAGAGTGTGACTTGTGAGTATTCATCAGTTACTAATTTAATCATTAGGTAATTGGTGGCATCAGACACTGATTTTTTATTTTATTTTATTTTTTCCTCTCTCTCTCTTCTTCCTTCTCCCCCATCCCTTATAGCTGCTACTCTGCCCGGTCTGAGTTCCCAGCGCTCTAGTAACTTCACATTAGTGGGCTCGCACAAGATTACCCTGAATTCATTGGGACAGAGCAAGTTCCCTCTGGACAAGGTATTGAAGCAGTTCAGTTCACATTACTGAGTGTCTGTGTTTCTGCCCTCACCTTTTTGAACACTTGTGCATCACTGTTTTTTTGTTTGTTGTGTTTTTTCTAAATCAGTAAATATTCTGTACACCTGGGGCTCGTTCTTCGTACGTCGCTTAAAACATCCGAGATGAATTGAGACATCTAAGATGAGATCATCGCGCTAACTATGAGCTCACTAATCCGGTTCTCCGAACGCACCTGTTGTTGATGATTGGTATAGCTGGATTGAGTTGTCTAGGATTAATGCGCGTTCGTGCATTGGTTTAAAAGGCGACATGTATAGATAGTAGAAACACTGATCACAGCCCCTTTGATTGGTGGATGAAATGGCAAAAGAGCAAGCTCAATTTTTTTCTCAAGTGGAGCAAGAGTTTTTATTAGAGGGTTAAAGAGAATTACTACGACAGCGTTTTAGTGCCACCAAAAAAAAACTAGATTGAATTTAGGCATATTTGAATATTGTTGCGTCCGAGCGGCCGCTTCATCTTACTGGGATGAGATCTAAGAACTTGTGGAAACCGTTTAATATCAAGACAGAACAGGAACAACTTTTAACATCAGCTCACACACTCGGTCGACAATCCTTTGGGGGGCGCTGTAGCTCTCTTATTTAACCCTTTTTAATAAACTACAAAAGAATTTATGTGGGATTATTAGCAGAAATTATATCATGTGTAATATTCATGGGGACATATGCTTGGAAATATTTTTTCATGTCTTCCATTGGATTCGTTATAGTGTGCCACCCAATAGCAGTAAGATTTGTCCCTTTAGAAGC
>JAUMHQ010000081.1:17321168-17345901 GCA_032361165.1 Enteromius paludinosus
TTCATTCTAGGGTCAAATTCTAGGGTTGTAAATGGACCTGTAAAACCGTTTCTGGGCATTTTTCCCCTTACCTAAGCAACATACCTTCTATGTACATATCAGAGAACAATTTAAAATATTCTCTCAATGCATTCTATGGCATTTTTAAATCTAAAAGATTCAACATTTTTAAAGATGTATTAATTCTGTTTTTATATGAAAATAATGAGGATTTATTTGGCTTGTGTTCTTTAGGATGGTGTTGGACTGTGTGTGTGCACATGGCAAAGCTACTGCAGACGGCACTAAATCATTCATTCTCCTGCTGGCTGCGCTGTTACGAGGAATTCAGGACTCACACATGCGCCGCAAAGGATCTTGGAGCATCCCTAATCTCCAAAATCTCGCTAATCGCCTGTTGGCTGTGAGCAGGAAGGAATTGGATGATGTCGTAACACACAAAATTACCCCATATGCCTCGTTGTACTGTAGTCACCATAGTAACAAATTTGAGAGCAGCGCTCTTGATTTGTTGATCCGCGGGTATATATCTGGAAGAGTCGGGATCTGCCAGGCGGATGTACTGAGACGAGTCCTATTTGAGTTCTATCGCAAAATCAGTCAAAATCAAAGCGCAGAAGAAACGATCTCATTCATACATTCAAACTTCTCTTTTCTGCACACGCCCGTGGCAGGGCTTCCTATTGGCTGCTCAGAGGTGATTGAAGGCCTGGTTGTGACTTGTGATTGGTCAGTGTGGACTGAACCAGCAGGATCAGTAAAAGCACTGGTTTTATACGAGAGCTTTGGAGCTTCATTTACAGCTGTAGGTGAAAACCTATCCGTGCGCATTCAAAAAGACTATCTGCACCGCTCCGAGAATATCACCAAGCAAAAGTTAGCAGGTTTATTAGACTTGCAGGTACGTGTGGTGCTATCATCAGTGAAGCAGCCGGACAGCGTGACGCAGTGGGCTCGCCTGAACCACGTTTCTCTACTTGAGTGTGTGGATTCGGCCCAGCTTGGGTTCATTTCGAACACGGGTGCTGCGGAAACACTCTCTCATCCACCACTTCAACACCTGGTGATGCTCAAGTCCTGTAGACGCGTTCAACTCGGTGGCCATCGCTATGCGTGTCTGGGCATGTTTTCACAAACGCACACGCTTGTTCTTTGCGCACCGGTGCCGGGATTGCTCGACCAGACTGTGTGCGTGAGCCGAGGTGTGTTTGCAATGCTGCAGCATCTGTCTGAAAGCTTGTGTCAATCACAGAGTCCGTGTTCGGACCAATCGCAAAGCGCGCAAGACCTGTGGGGTGGAGTTATGCGCACAGGTGGAGTGCTTCCGGTCGGAGGCACGTTTGAGCTCTTGCTGCATTACTTTTTGTTGAAGGAACGTAACTCTTGTGACCCAGAGAGCTGCAGGCTGCTGGCGGAGGCTTTGCTGTGTTTGCCTAGAACTTTGTATGCTCATAATCACAGACGGTTTCTGGATATCCAGACACGCTTCTTGGATGATCTTAAGGAATGGGAAAAGACCAAGGAGTCGGAAGCGCCCGCGGTGAAGTTTGGGTTCGGGTTGTGTGAGAGTTCTGCCCCGGGTCTTGAGTCGGTCTGTGGAAAGAAGCAGCTGCTTGTTTCTGTGCTGCAGTGTTTGCACAGACTCTTATGTGTAGGGGCTATTTTACACACACACTCTCCATTATGCACTGGCCCTCAAACACACTCCGAGGAGGAGGAGGAGGAGGAGTAATATAATCTGTAACATTCAGTCATACACTACATGTTTATGTTATACACAATGACCTCTGATCTGTGTTTACTGTGGCCCATAGTTTAGATAGGGCCCATAGGTCTGAATGTTAAAGCATGTGTTACAAAATATCAAACAAAGTGGCCTCTGCAAACAAATGCAGCTGAACATTTTCCCAAATCAACTTTTTTCAGTCAACAAAAAAAACATTTTTAAAATAAAAACAGCTGTGGATCATCAAATTAACTAGTTTTTAAAGCCTATTTACTTTTGCTTTAAATTTATTTTAAAATAAATGGCACTCGTTTTGATATTATATAAGAATCTGAATTATATAAGAGTACAAATACCTTTATTATGAGAAAGATTATATACTGTGTGTATATATATATATATATAAACTAAGTAATTTTCTAACACCTTGTTAGAATATATAAATTATTTTGAATAATTAAATATAGAATTGAACAGATTTGATAATTTTCTTGAAATGAATAGGAGGATTTGTAATACAGTTCTTTATGCATTATACATTTTAATTATTTATTTTTACGTTCAAAATCATTGTTGTCTGATGTTTTAAGTATTTTAAAAGCCTGACATTTAGTAATACTTTTATTTTAGTCAATAAAAATAGTATAATTTACTCTTCAAAAGCTTGAGATCAGTATGATTTTGGTAATGAAATAAAGCCTTTTGTTCAGCAAGGATGCATTAAACTGATCAAAACAGTAAACACACATTTATGTTATTTTTCTCATATATGAAATGCATTAAGCAGCATTAAGCTGTTTTCAACATTGATAATAATAAGAAATGTTTCTTCAGAAGTGAATCAGTATATTAGAATGATTTATGACAGTCTATAATGAGAAATGTTGCTAGTAAATAACAGAAAATGTTGCTTTGTATCACAGGAATACGTTTTAATTATATATATATAAAAAGAAAAACAGTTCAATTAAACATTTTAATAATTTGAATATGAAATTTTTAATAATATTTCACAGTTTTACTGTTTTTGCTGTCTTTTTGATCAAATAAATGCAGCTAAAGAAGAAGTAGAAGAGACTTTTTTTTTGAAAAACATGAAAAAATTACTCCTAACTTTTGAATCATAATGTACTTTAAGAACTATGTTTGTTATTACACTGGCCAAGTCGCTGATAATATATAAAGATGTGATTTGAATTAACAAAAGATATCACAAAGTGGTTAACGAATAGCAAAGTGTTCATCAGAATTGTTAGAGAGTCTTGATCTTGTCTTTCTTCCAGCTCAGTCTCCTCTCAATAGATGTCCAGCCGATCCCAGAAGTCACAGAAATGGTCCCTGTCCCCGTGCTGTGGGTGTGAAGGTAGAGTCAGGTTCAGGATGGGCCAGCCCTCTGAAGCCGTGTACCGAGGCCAAACAGGAAGCCTCTGCTGTGAGCAGAAGTGTGTCTGTTCACTTCGAGAGTTTGGGTCCCCCGTGTGCGCAAACGTTCCCCAGTAACACGCCATCCGATTGGCCAGAAGGGTCTCTTGTGGTGTCAGTGTGAAGTTAGTGCTGGGGGCGGAGTCAAAGAGAAAGGGAAGCTCCGCCCCATGGCAGGTACGATTGTAGCAGAACGGAAGCCCCGCCCATATGTTGTGATCAGATGGAGCGTGGTCAAATACATACAACCACACGGCTCCACCGACTCTCACTCCAGAACGAGCAGTACATCGAGTCGGACACAGAAACATGTAATCCGTGAGAATCTGCAAAAACGGGTCAATTTAAGAAGCGAAAGAAGTGGAATCTAACTTCTATTTTGTGCTGTTTGTCTTGCAGTTGTTTTTTCTGAAGGATACTGATGACTTACTTGTGAAAGCATCACTCTTCTGTCCAGGTTTTGGTAGAAAGGAATGTATTTGAGCAGAATTCTCAGCGTGTGTTGCTTAAAAATGACGGCAGTGTAGAGCACACATTCCAGCGCTGATACGGACCGGTTGAACACGTTGTACACAAAGGTCACGCCTTCCTCCGAGGTTGTACCTACAGCACAGACCAGAGAGAGATGGAGGTAAACAATGCTAATAATGAATATTCCAGGTTAAAAGAGTAGTTCACCCAAAAAGGGTTCTCAAAGTATTCGAGAGGTAGACTATTTTCTTAGAGAAATGTAGCATTGCATCACTTGTTCACTAATGGATGCTCTGCAGTAAATGGGTGCTGTCAGAAAGTAATCCTTAGCAGTTCATCAAATGTTTTAAGACACAAATCCACCATTATTACATCACTCTTCACTTAAAACCATCACTTTTGGCCAAATGCGTGTCCATGTTATTATGGATAGAGAAGCTATGGTTAAAAAAGTCATAATTACTCATTTATTTCTTAAAAACACAGGTTTTTATTTCACAGGGCATTGATTGATGTACTGCAGTCGTGTGGATTATAGTGATGTTTTTATCAGCTGTTAGGACTCTCATCCTGACGGCACCCATTCACTGCAGAGCATCCATTGATGAGCAAGTAAAGTAATACTGCAATTCTCCAAATCTGTTCTGATGAAGATACTCATCTACATCTTGCATGACCTGAGGGTGAATGCATTTGAACAAATTCTCATTTTTTGGGTTAATGTATAGCATTTGTGTTCTATATTAATAGACAACAAGTGATAGCTTAGCTTATGTTAAGCCAAGAATATGCTGATATTGTTGTCGAAGCACAAACCAAGTATGACAGACTTGTAACTCTGCCAGTGGCCTGTTTTGAAGGCTGTGATTGGCTGTTCCTGGATCAGCTCTCCATCAATGAACGGCCCCCATGTCTCAAAGACCTCCAGGAAGTGGAAGGGGTTGATGATCTTTGAACCTTCAAAACCACAGAATTAGATTTTAGGTTATTTCAGTGTTCATGTTTTGCTAGCTGTGTCATTCTGGAGTCAGATATTGTTATTAATTGCTCATTAAATGATATATTTGACATATATATTACTATATTTCTTTGTTCACATAATAAACGCATATCTATCATGGAGTATATGTATTAATTATATTCCTTTATTTTTATTCATTTTTAGTAGTAATTATTTTTAGTTGGTTAGTTTTAAAATTTAGTTTTTATTTTTATTATTTAATTTTTCGTCAAAAATGTAAGTTAGTAATTTGTTATTATTTCATTATTTTTTAAATACCTGATGTAACCTGGGCGTTGAGCACATCATGTGTGCCGAGAGAGCGAAGACAGGAGAGATCCCATGCTGAGCAATTAGTCAGTTTAGCAAAATCCCGGCCCAGTTTCATAGCATCCCATCTATAAAATAATAAGCAACATCATCAGCAGCTTCATCATCATCATGCTTTCTCTGTTTCTCTCTGTTCCAAAACAAAATGAACTGAACGACTTTATGGCACAGCTGTACAACCAATGCAAATGGTAATCAGAATACCTTGTCTTACTGAGATTCTAAAAGATGACATTATATTTATTCTCCAGAGAGAATGCAATCCCAGAATGCACTGCACCAAGGCATAAATCTAAGATTTTGTCCAGCCGATGAGGTGAGAAAAATTAAAAACTTATTAAAATACTTCAGTTGGGTCAAATCTTACCTTATATGCATATTTGCTGAATGTTTATTTGCAAGATGTAAGTTAATTTCACATTGGTGTTTTACCTGGTTTTCAGTGGCAAAGAGAACGGTAAACTCTGTATGGCTGCACGTCCAAACAACGGCTCGCTGCTCTGCATCATCAGATGAAGACACACTGATTGGGCTCCAGCACTCTCGCTAAACAGAGTAACCTACACACACCGATATAATATACTGTAATTAGATGTCCAGACGGTCTTGATTAATCCACCCCCGTGTTCTATGATACCTTATTTGGGTCTCCTCCAAAAGCTGCAATGTTTTCTTGGACCCAGCGCAGTGCTGCCTGCTGGTCTAGAATCCCATAATTCCCCACTGCCGAGCTCTCGGGATCTTTGCCTGTGACTAAGAAGCCAAAGGCACCTAAAAATTGACCAGAACATCTTAGGAAGTGGCTCAGTCAGATGTCAGCATGTACGCCAATATTGAAAATGAGTTTGACTAACCAAGACGATACTCCATGTTTACAACTATTGTGTTGCTGTAGTTACTGATGAAGCGGCCGTCATATAGAGGTTTGGAGGCGGAGCCAGCGATGAAGTCACCGCCATGAATCCACACCATCACCGGCAGGGCTGTTGCTATCGGCAACGACAGGTTGACGCTCATAGGCACAAAGACATTTAGATACAGGCAATCTTCGCTAACCTGGGCACATACAGACATTCACGCGTTCACATTCACTGTGTGGTTGCTAGGGGGTTGCTTTGTAAACGCTTAATTGTTGCAAATAAAAAAAGTCTTTGTTTGCAATGTGGTTGTGTTGCTATGTGGCTCCGAAAAGGCTTGGAGTGTTTCTATTCTTCTTTATGTTTGGTTGTTAGGGTGTTGCTGGTTGTTAAAGAGTCTTTACTAGAATTACAGGGTGGTTGCCAAGGCGTTGCTATGTGGTTTCTAGATGGTTGACAGAATGCAATGTGGTTGTTAAATTCTTCTTAGTGTTTCTAAGTGTGTTTCCAAACAGTTGCTGACATACCATGTTCCAGTGTGGTTCTTATAGAAATGCTGATATGGTTGCTGAAGTGTTCTTTCTTAGTGTGGTTCTATGTGGTTACTAGAGTGTTGCTAGGTGATTACCAGGGTGTTGCTCTGTGGTTTCTAGAGTGTTGCTAGGTGATTACCAGGGGGTTGCTATGTGGTTTCCAGAGTGTTGCTAGGTAGTAGGCAGGACGTTACTATGAGTTTGATAAAGTGTTCTTTCTTAGTGTGTTTCTATGTGGTTACTAGAGTGTTGCTAGGTGATTACCAGGGTGTTGCTATGTGGTTTCTAGAGTGTTGCTAGGTGATTACCAGTGTTTTGCTATGTGGTTTCTAGAGTGTTGCTAGGTGATTACCAGGGTGTTGCTATGTGGTTTCTAGAGTGTTGCTATGTAGGTAGTAGCCAGGACGTTACTAGGAGTTTGATAAAGTGTTCTTTCTAAGTGTGTTGCTATGTGGTTACTAGAGTGTTGCTAGGTGATTACCTGTGTGTTACTATGTGGTTTCTATATTGTTGCTAGGTGGTTGCCAGGGCATTACTAGAAGGTTGATAATGTGTCCCAATACAGAATGTCCATAGTACAAACGACATGGCAAATGTCATTATTAAGATTAATAGTTTTGAAAAACTTCTGCTGTAACATTTTATTTTTTGGTGGCCCTCAAGCCTTCATCACATTATATATATATATATATATATATATATATATGAATGTAATACACACTGTTATCTTCTAAATGCCCTGAATTAAGTTGTGGATGGTTTGCAAATGTGAGTGTTCCATACCTTAGGAGGACACATCCGAGAGAACTCACCAACACACATCTGCATGCAAGCAGGACGGGGAAATGTGGCGTCATAAGTGTATGTCCAAGGTGACACGGATGAAGGAGGAGCCCAGCGTTTGTCCCCCACAGGAGGGTCTGCATATGGAATCCCATAAAACACATGAGCTTTATCCAGAGTAAGGCCACGAACTCGCCCAAGATGTGTGATGACCACTGGATCTCCACTAGAGGTATCATCCAAGGCTTCAGGCGAGGTGTTATGCAGTGAATTAATCATGCATTCACCATCACATCCCACTTCATTCAACTTGTCATCCATCTCAGGCTGCTTGTGTACAGTATTACGACCTTTACAGTTAACGTTATCACATTCAGTTCTGGTTGATATGGAATCAGCTACTGAATGCACATCAGTCGATTTAGCCACAGAGTTTTTTGAAAATTCATCAGCGCTAGCATAAAGCTCTAGACTCTTGAGCAGGTTGAAAGCGGGTTCATCTAGAAGAACATCATCCAAGCTTTCATGCGTTTCAGTATGTTCAGTGTTTGGGATGTTGAACATCCTTATCTGAGTCTCAGTTTGTTGAGTTTCACTTTTCAGTCTTCCTCTCACAATTGGCATCATTGAGTGTAGCGTGACCACAATCAGTATAGTGCCAAACAACACCATGATGGCTTTTGAAACCACAGAGTCAATCAGAATAGAGTTAGTTAGTTCCACTTACTTCAACAGAAGAACCTCGGCTGCCTATATCCACAAACAGATGCATGCAGAAAGATTTATTTGCTATAAAATCCTTTTACCGGCTCCCCAAATTTGGGATTTGTCTTCAGTCAGCAAACATCGAGTGTGTTGAGGAATCAGACTCTGGCTTGTGCGCCTGTTGAGTTTCGCGTGACATCAATGAGCCTGGCCTGTATTCACAAACATTTCTCTCTCACACACTCGTTCACAAGGACGCTATTGTGAAACAAATCAGATTACTGGAAAAGAGAGTTCAGGGTACTGCAGATGCACAGGTCAAACTAAACAGTAAACAAATGTACAACAGAATCACACTGAATTGATTACGAAAGGATGAAAGCAGTTTTATTCTGCGTATTTATCAAGATTCTAAAGACGGTAATCTTTAATCCACAAACTAACCGAAACGAAAAGAAAATGACTGACAAGGATGAGAGAAGAAAATCACTAATAAACAAACTAGAAGCAGAGATGGGGAGTAACTAGTTGCATTTACAGAATTATATAATTTATACTATGTAGTTGCTAGAGAGTGTTAGTAACTGAGTTAACATTATAAAAGTAACTAATTACCAGGTAAAGTAACTATTGCGTTACTTGAAAAAAAAAAAAAAAAAGCATTATTTCAATAACTGTTTCATAGTTATTAAACTTTTTATATTTATGATTTTAAATCTGTATTTAACTTTTAGAAAAATCTCAAAATAAAAAGTGATTTTGTGCTAAAATCTGATTTTGTGGTACTGTGCTTAGAAAATATTCAGATTTGAGAGAGGTCATCAATCGTAATCAATGTAATCGGTTACATTACTTAAAGTAATTGAAATAGGGACACTATTTTTAATAATAAAATAAAATGTTGACTCAT
Source organism: Enteromius paludinosus (assembly GCA_032361165.1). Classification (NCBI taxonomy): domain Eukaryota; kingdom Metazoa; phylum Chordata; class Actinopteri; order Cypriniformes; family Cyprinidae; genus Enteromius; species Enteromius paludinosus. The sequence continues at coordinate 17,329,906 of JAUMHQ010000081.1, forward strand.
GCATTTCTAACGAGATTCTTAAAATATTTCTTCATCTCAGCACCAGGTGTACCGAGTACATGCATCCTAAAATAAAGACACATTACTCATGCACTAATAGAGCACCGCTTATTGATTACTCAGAAACATAAACACACAACTACTTCAAAACATAATTCATAACTCGTGACTCATAACTGTTCTCACTCACGGCCTACAGTGTGCTATACGTACACCCGTTTCCATGGCGACTAAAATCATCAGGAGTGTGTCGTGACTGCTTTGGTTGTGTGTGTGTGTGTGTGTGTGTGAATAAACAGGCACTGTACTGATGTGTATCTTCACTATCACACACAGTCATGTTCACGCTTCATAATCCTGAGAGGTTGTAACACACTTTAGAAATGAGATCGAGTCTGAAGGCTATAGAAAATCACACAGAAGACAAGCAGTAAGAGTATAAAATATCAACCCAAGTTTATTCAACTAGCACTTTTTATGATGCCAATTCCTACAAGTAAAATGAAAATTCCAGTTTTCCAAATGCATTTACAAGCCTATGGAACTAAAATAAATGATTTACACACAGCATAAAAGAAAACTATACATGTATATTTATAGACAGATTTCTTCTTATTATTTTTAGTGATTGCTAATTTAATGTCATACCATAACAAAGTTATGGAGAGATGCAAATATTAAGGTTCAAGTTTGAGACATTAGGTTCACAGGATGACATTAATGTGTTGCATAAAAGTGGAGTAGCCAGCAAACTCCTAGTAGATACAGTCCAAGATGAGTCAGCCAGTGGGAAATACTGTAGGCTGAAGAGGGCGGGCCATAGTCCCACCCAGGGAACCAATCATATCCTGCAAGAGTGACACATCACAGCATATCTGAGCAAGATGAAGGTTTGAAAGACGTCACACTGAGAAATGGATATAAATATGGAAATGATTAATTAAGTCTAAAAGATTAGATTGGCCTGAAGATATTTCAAATATAATCATGATTGACTAAAACACTACTTGTGAAAAGTGACATACAAAAAAAGCTTCATATTTTTGTGATGCATGTCAAATAGCCAAAAAACGTACTAAATATACTGAATTCAGCTTCATCTAAATCAACCGGTTTATTCAAATTAAATGTATCACTTAATATGGCTTCATAAAACAATTATTAAAAAAATAGATTTGAGCATGTTTTACAAAACGGTGATATTTTAAATTGCACATTTAATTCAATGTTTATTTTATCATTTTCTTAGTAATTAATAGTAAAATTTACTAGCAATTTGTAAATAAAAATAGTTTTTACCCCATTTTTTCAGTTTACATTAAATAATTTTATTACAAAAGTCATTTTAAAGAGAAAGATCAGATTTACATCCAGTTGCTCCTCTGTGAATATGGATATTTTTATCGAAATAATAATATAAATGTAAGATTAATAATAATATAATTAATACAAATGTTATGTTATATATATATATATATATGGTGTGGAAAGATACATTGTGTGAGTGTTTTGTTTTTGTGATGCTTCATTGTGAAAGCTCTTACGACAGACGTTGTCTCTGCAAGTCTCTGAGCCACAACCGCTGCAGGCCACACCTGCTATATATGGAGTAACACCATGAACATGTCCCCTGTAACAGAACATGTTAGAATAACTTACTAAACATCGCCACAAGAGGCAGACATAGCTATATTTTGACCTGCACTTGACATTTTTATGCATTTGCAACTATAAAATGAGCAAAAACTATTTTCAATGTGTTTCCATAATATATACACTTAATACATTAAAAATATTATATTATATAAAAAAAATGAGGCTTCTTTGTTAGTAATGATAATTCCACGAAGATGCTTTAAAAAGCTCTTTATGGTGGGAAAGTGTTTTTTAGATTATTCTAATGTTATACAAGAAATGTCTCTTTAAACTATGGCTCTACCGGGTCTTAAACAAGACAACAAAAAAAGTGTATATAATTTTTTTTCATGCCTCTAGGTCTCCCTAGTTCTGAGCATTTGTCTGCATTTTTGCAAATATAAAGTCTTACTCACGTATCGCCGTAGTTGCACACAAAAATAGTGGATTCTGGGTGAGAGGAGAAGTTTTCGATTCCTTTAGAGCACACATTCACAGCACAGCCCAGCTTGAAGCTTGTAGACCACATTAACTGGAACATACAATACATGCACATATACATAAGGTGGATAAACAAACTTTGGATTTTCATTCCTGAAAAATATTCCTAGCCGAGCGTACCTGTGCGTAGTGGCCACACAAGCGCGAGCAGTTGTTATTTTTGAGTGAGTAAGCTCCATCTTTGCTCCATCTGTGTATGGCGTTCTCCACGGAGAAGGCTGAAAACGGAGCCCCCAGCCAGATGTTCTCACCCATCCACCCGAACAGCGGGTGCCCAAAGTGTGCCAGCCCAGGGTGATGAGAGCCCCTGCAGTGTCTCGCTCGGTCTCTGGCACCTTTGGCCAATTCTTTATCCCAGGACTGTCAGGAAACACACAAACAACACTCCATATCAGAATTACAAAAAAACTGACAGGATTAGATTTAAACATCCTTCTCCTCTCATTATCAAAGAAACTTAGTCTTAAGTTGCTGGGGTATATTTGTAGCAATAGCCAAAAACACATTGCATCGGTCAAAATTTGGGATTTTTCTTGTTTGGAAAAAAAAAATCATCAGGATGTTAAATAAAGATCATGTTTCATGAGGATATTTTATACATTTCCTACGGCAAATGTGCCAAAACTTAAGTTTTGATTAGTAAAATGCATTGCTAAGAACTTAATTCGAACAACTTTAAAGGCGATTTTCTCAATACGTCAGATTCCAGATTTTCAAATGGTTGTATCTTGGCTAAATATTGTCTTATTCTAATAAAACATACATAAATCAGAGGATGTGTATACATCCCAGTTTCAAAGAACTTACACTATGATTGGTTTTCTGCTCACATTTGATTCAGAAAGACCAATCCAACCACAATAATCCGCTTATGTAATACTAATTATATATTAAAAACACAGGTTATTAGATCAGATGAATAGCCTAACACCTATCAAATGATCACTGATGAAGAAAATATCTTCCAGAACCGTCTTCAGGCACCATCACAATCACAAAGAACCTTTGTTTTGTTTTCATTCTTCTACTACTGCTAAAAAAACGACAACAACAATCCAGATCAATACACGCACAATAGGGAGCCTTTCTCACCATTGCCATGGCAACCAGAATTATGCTTGTACATATTTTTTTTTTCATACTGAAACCAAGACACACTGAGACAAAAACAAAAAGACATGCTGTTAGTATTGCATATTACCAGGAGCGTAATAATGTGGAACATGGTGACTACGGGTTTCACGCATAAACACACAAATGTGGATGAAGATTAGTAAACAAGATGAGAAAACAAAAACGCGCGGGTGATTGTGAACACGCAAATACTATTATGAATGATTAATCTAAAAGGAAACGTGAAATACCTGCGTCCTGAACACCTGTCTTACCATTGAGCGCGCGCTGGCGGCAGGTGGACCGGTGCGCGAGCGCTGCGTGTTATGCGCCTGCACACACCTGCGGATGAACTCGGGCTCCGTTATTCCCGGCAGGAGCGCTAGAACGCCACAGGAGCCGCACAGAAGCACCGATATCCGTAAGAGGAGACCGCCGAGAGAGTCCATGGCAGGAGACTGTCCTGAGCTGAGCTGCTGCTTCGCTCTGGATAAATGAGTCAATGGAGCATCACTGCAGGAGACGAGCTGACCTGTGCGTCATGGTGCCGTGGATTTGCCCACTCTCTATCTCTCCCTCTCTGTCTGTCGCTCCCTTTCTGTGTCTGTCTGTCTGTCTCGCTTGGTACAGGGGCTTTTTAAAGCACTGAAACTCAACCGCCCACCCTGTCACGAAAAAAATAAGATGCGCGAGGGCTCTTTGTCTTCTTCCCTCACTCACGAGTTCGCGCGCGCGTACACGCAAGTCCAAATGTAAATTTAAGCGCGAGACAAAAATGGCCGTTTTGCCATATTTAGCCTGTTCATATTTAGAATGTCTATTTAAGAAATACATTTAGTATTATTTTTGTCCGCTAAGTATATTTAAGTTAAAGCTTTTAATCAATATTATTAAAATGCAGAAGTGGATATTGCTTAGGATTTTTTTTTTAAAATAATAATGATTGTTCTCAATAATAAATGAGTTATTTTATTTGAGTCATTCTTTCCTATTAAAATGCACGCATGCATGCATTCCAATAGACTGGAAAACGATTTATTTTTCAGACTCGGTGTGCAATGACCATAAATCTGCATTATTTATTGCATTAATACATTTGATAATTTGTGTCTTCTAGCATAGTTTACTACACATTTGTCTGTACTTTACTCATTCATTATCACTGTCCTCATAAATTTAGAGAGGTAGTAAATTCATCAACAGGGTATTTGTGCAGGACGTTCCAGACTACATTACCCACAATCCTTTCTTTAGTGCAGTCACGTGTGTTGGGTTTAAAATCACCACAGCAACGGGAGCGCGGAAGTGAAACCTGTTAATTTGTAACATTTGCACGATAAATAGTGGACAGCACCACTAATAATGAAATCTTCACCTTTACAAAAAATTGTGCAGCAGGTCAGTCCCTTTAATAGCTTTGTAAAACGAGTGGGTGTTGCGTGTCAATTACTCTGTCAATTTACATTTATATTTATATCAAAAGCCAACGATAACTGGAGCGGACCGCGGGCCGAGGCCAGCAGAGTAAGTTTAGAGAAATCAGAAAGACTTGCAAACACATAATAATACTTATCTGTGAAAATTTATGCAAGTTATTTAATAATGAAATATCTCACAGAGTTCCAGCGTTAAAGTTAGAGACCCTGCAAGACACGGAGGAGGAGGTGGGATAACAAGACACGATGCTGTGTACTGTATTAACTTCATTATGAATCCCAGTCGATTTAATGTTACTGTACATGTCATTTTGAACAGCATTTCCCCATAATTCCAAAGGATGCTGCTATCAAGATGGTCTCAGGAGATCTGACAGCCATGAGCTGGGGCTCTCCAGCCTCCACACAATCAAAGCAGGTGCTCATTCACAATGATCCTAAATCATCTAAAGATTGCAATTCTGTCAAAATATACTTCATTTTTGTGGAACAAAGAAGAATGATTTTGTCTCCAGCGCAATTACAGTGAACGAGGCTTTCAGGCTTCAAAGCTTACAGTCTGTTCATCTCATAAAGCATGTTTTCCCCACATAATACATCTTTACATCTGCTGTATATCAGTGTATTTAAGTATATTAATGTTTATTCATATTTTAAATAAATTTGTACTTAATAAACAGTAAACAATTTGTAATTTTATTTGTCAGTTTTTATGTTTTTATTCTTAAATATGCCTGTTTAGTTTGTATTATTATTAATTTTTTTTAAAATTATTTTATTCAGTTTATAGAAAAGATTAAACTAAATAATATATACATATTTATGGTTTTAGATTTAGTTCTCTGTAATAACCCTGCTGTATATAATTACAACTGAATATAACTTAAGTGTTTAGGTTAAGCGTCTTGTGCTTTTCCCTTCCAGTGTTTCGCGAGCGAGATGAAGAACTCAATTAAAAACCAAGTGTCTTCTGTAGATAATGGGGAATCACTTCAGCTGAGCTACAGAGTTCAGACACTGAGAAATCCACTGTATAGTCACAAACCCAACCTAGATGCATCATCCAACCTCACCTGTAATATCACAGCACAACCCAGTCACAACCAATCCAACACTGTACGACCAAACAGCAAGATGAGGGATGCGGTGAGTTCTGCAAACTTTAGCATTGAAAGAAACACAATGGTCAGGACTAAGTAAAATATATACAACACCCAGATCGCTGAAACACTTTCTGAAATTTATAGTGATTTAATTTTGACAAAAACAATAGTAAATGTATTACAGATGACTTTCTTCCACAATGAATGTCATTGAAAACATGTTGAATGCTAGTGATTTATTGAGAATAAATCTCTTAAATGCATTTTACTATTAAAGATAATTACGTTTTTATATATTTACATTGGGAAATTTGCAAAATATCTTAATGGAACATGATCTTTACTTAATATCCTATTGATTTTTGACATAAAATAAAAATTTATAATTTTGACCCATACAATGTATTGCTGGCTATTGGTATATACAAATATACTTGTGCAACATAAGACTGGTTTTGTGGGAAGGTGCAGGGGGCCCTTCTGAAATTGTTGTGTTGTGCAAACGTTGTCAGAAGGTTTCGCTCAGGGGTACGCGCTAACATTGTGGCAACGTTGTCTGAACGTGTCCCTCAGGGGTACGTGCGAACGTTGCTCCAACGTTACGTGAAGGTGTAGGGGCCCACATATATATTTTTCACATGCATTATTTTATGTTTCCACATGGTGAGCTTGATTTCACAAAGTACAAGATGTTCCTGGAACAACATTCCAATCAACCAATCAGAATTGAGGGATAATTTTTCAGGAAATATCAGTTTTAGGCTTATGACCAGGGTTAGGTATCAGCTATCATGTCCGACTGATTTTAGGAATACATTTCGTGTAGGGTTAGGTCTAGGTATAAGGATTGTGATAAGTCTATATTTCCAGACAGTAATGTTGATCCATGATCATGTCTTCATCACAGTGATCGTTTAGGACCAGCGTTTGTTGTCTCCCCCTGGAGGAGGGTGTTTGTTATGCTCCAGAAGCCATATGTGATTGGATGATATATTTATGTGTTTGTGAGTAGGAGGAGCTTACCGAGGACAGGAAACTGCAAGCGGTAATTGAGCAGGTTATGGTGGATCAGCTGTCGAGGTCAGTGTCTCTCTCTCTGTTCCATTTTTGTTCTCAGTTTGTGGTGAGTAATAGCATCGTGAGGTTTCTCTGATGCTCACGCAGGGCTGTCATTAGCGATCCGGAACAGAATGCTGTGTCTGTCAGTCCCACGAGTGTCCCACCACGCTACAGGAGAACTCTTCACCACACTAAGTAAAACCCACACACATACATGACTCAGATACTCTCTTTCTCCCCTTCTGTCTCACACTCACGGATTTGGAGAAGGTCACAGTGGTTACATCCCCACTTGCATTTTTATTTTTACATTTTTATGCAAAACAGATGTTTTTGCTAAAGAAAGCACCACTTTTACTATTGCTCGTGCTGATTTAAACTTCTGGTCTTAAACTGCAACGTGCAAACAATTACTCGGGACACCTTCACTACCACGTATAGCAACGCCTTTGCATCTACCCACAAGCACTCAGTCATCGTGAGGCCCAGAACCACTCACATTATCTTTAGGAAATACAATAAAATGAAAGCATAAAAGTAAAGTTCTCAGTGCTGTCCAACATAGGGAAGAATATATATTTCTAATAAAATGTCAGTTTAAATATTGATTTTACTACTTGAGAAGAAAAGCATCTGCTGAATCAGTGTTTGTAAACCTTGGGGATTTGAGAGGGAAATACTGTACATGGGGGGTCAAAAGTTAATGAAAAGCTAAAAATAAATAAATGAAAGCAAATCTGAATGAAACACTTACAAATGTTTTATTTGCTTCCCTGCAATTCAGGGAACATGAACATTTTCAGTATTTGAGGTATTTTGGAGTAAATATTTTAGGTTAAAAGGCTTCAGCTGAAAAAAACAGTCTAGAACTATCCGTGGAAAGAAAGAAAGAAGAGAAAGCACATGTTTAAAGCAGTGGTAGTGAACCTCAGTTTCACAAAAAAACTCATTTGACATCATTTTCACTGGTTCCGTCTTGATCCACCAATTGATAATTTTGCAAGGCTGCTGTTTGTTTAGACTTTATTGCAATTATATGCTAATTGATATTTAATTAGAGTTTCAACATCTCATCCTAAAATGTTGCATTCGCTGTAAGAAGTTGAAAAAAGGAGGGTTTTTATTTAACCCAAATAACTATTCTAGTTAAATCACATTCTAATTTGTCACCTGCACCAAAAACACACTGCTTTTAGTAAAACTGTGATTTGTGCTGTTTAGATTTTTGTTTTTTGTCTACAGAGTAAAAACTCGGATGTCTTCAACGGAGAACATCTTATCCAACAAGCTTTGCTTTCAAGCCAGGATTTTATCAAGGTAGTCACATCTACTTCCTTACTTAGCCATTTTTCATTTGTAATTCGTATGTGTCGGGTGCATAGGTGTGGACGTGAGGCGTGTCGAAAACTGATTGGCTTCTTTTTCACATGTGACCGAACACTGACCGTTTACGAGTACCGAAATTTTGGTAAAAACAGGTAAGGCTGAAATGCCGAATACAGCTCGCACATAGTTTGCCTCTATGTTTAGGTGTCTGAAAAGCTAATTGTTGATCAAAACTTTCAGATGGAACGCACTGCCCTTTATCGCGCGTGGTGTGTATTTGAACAGAGGGAGACCGTACTGCCTGCAGGATATCTCACAGGTTCGGCACACTCATCATCTGTCACACACACACACAAACGGACTAATATTAATTCATTAACACTCTGCCTACTTCACCCAGGGTGCCGAGCTTCATTTCTGTACAGACGGCCCACACCTCCCCCAAAGTCTGAGACAGCAGCCGTGCCTGACCCTCAGAGTTACTGATGTGGATGACACAGCCAAGGGAGCCCTGCTGTATGTACCACTCACAAACACTCATACACATGCGTAAGTAAAAGGCCTTAGAGTGTTTCTTTTGCACAGAACTGAGTCTGGGGAAACTCTACATCATCTCTCTGAAGAGGAGATCAACGATCGAAACACTCTAAAGGAAATACAAGGTTAATACTTAACACAAGCCTTTCTCTTACACACAACCATTTCTTGTTGAGATGCATAAATATTCCTCCCGAATGTTCATCACCCACACAAACCTGTTTATAAGGTGATGTCATCTTCAGTGTTAAAATTGTAGCTGTCAGAATTTCAAAAATCAGATTAATTGCATGATAATCAATCAATCGGTAACATCTTTTGTGGTTTTTGAAAGAAGTTGCTTATGTTCACCAAGCATGCTTTTGTTTGTTCAAACAAAAAAAACAGTAAAATTTTGAAATTATACAATAAAGCGACAGCTTTCTTTTTTAATATTACATTTATTTATTCCTGGCATTACTCCAGTCTTCAGTGTCACATGATCCTTCAGAAATCATCCTAATATGTTAATTTGCTGCTCAGGCAATATTTATTATTATTATCATTTAACAAGTTGTGCTGTTTAATACTTCTGTGTAAACTGTGATACATTGTATCAGAGAAAGTTCAAATGAACAGCATTTATTTAAAACAGATTTTTAGATTTTTTTTTTTTTATAATTTTGATCAATTTAATGCATTCTTGCTGAATAAAAGTGTTCATTTCTTTTGTGCTAGTGCTAAAATGTGTTACATTATATATAAGAAATATTTGAATGTTTCTATGTATATAATTTATTAAAAATAAATATTACATACATTTCTTGAATATATACATGCACGTGTGTGTATGTGTACTGTATATACATATAAATGATATTATGATATATTTTATTATGTAAACCTTTATTTTGAAAGCAGTTAATCGAGTTGACAGCACTATATATAGTGTGTATACTGTATATATAATTGTCATATTGATCTGGTCTTGCACCCTGAGAAAGACATTTTGTCCTACGAAGTTAAAAACCTTCAAAAACACATAAATGACTTGAAATTACACGCTTCACCTTAAAGCGGCAACATTAATAATAATTAGTTGACCAGCAACCGAATGCTTGAATTGGAATCCAGCTCTGTTCTGATTGGGGGATGTTTTGCAGGTGCAGTGCGTGAAAGGCTGAAGGGTCAAGCGGTCCGAACCCTGATCGCTTTAGGAAGAGGTCTCCAGAATTTGCATCTAAAGTCTGATATTATTCAGCGAAAAGAAGTGCTCGGACGATCTCTGATGGAGCAGCTGGGCCTCACTCACAAGGTTCAGAGAAATAAAATCATTTAGCATTATTTGTTTTTCATTTTCATCTATCTGTACAGCAGAAATGATGGAAAGCAGCAGGCATGTACAGTAGATGTAGGACATTATGTGAGTGTACTGAGTCGTTACGTTAGCGTGTGCGGTGTGTGACAGGACTTCGAGGCGGTGTGGAGGATTGTGAGTCGGCGTGCGGAGGGGCGGGTGTACCCCGCTGATGTGATGCGTGCCGTTACCGGGGAGATGAGTGAGAACAGAAAAGCCGTCTTCCTGAAGGTAACAGAGCAGCCAGACTGCTTGCGTCCTCCAGAGGACGCCCTTGAGCTCTGTGACTTATTGAGTTTCCATTCTGTCCATCCGCTGCTGTTTTGAATGATAGTATATGTCTCTTTTTTTAGGTTTATGTAAAGCTTGACCCAAATAAAATCGGCTCCATTCCCCTCAGCGATATTGAGAAATTCTATAGAGGCAAACAGGAGCCTGAAGCAGCACTCGGTGAGCCACTGATCATTTAGTCCCTTGCTCACAGACAGTAGTACTGTAGTCGTGTTTATTCAGTGTCTGTCAATATTTCATGACAAATATTGAGTGTAAAACCTGTGGCACTTAAGTATTCATTTCTGAAAAGGCTGCATAGAGTTCATTTTACAGATACGCTTATGAAGCTCTTGCGTAAGCGTATCTGAGCTTCGCTCTTCAAGAGTAACGTTACAGCATAGCCCACGTTTATGAATTTATTACCATTTTTATGTCGACAGAAGCCGATCCCAACCCTGACTTCCTGGCCTTCGTACGGGAAGCAGGAAAAGTCACCAAGAGTGTGTCCTATGCTGAGCTTGAGGACTATTATGAGGGTCTGAGTCTTGAAATCCCTGATGATGAAGAATACATCAACAATCTGAGATCTATGTGGAGTATCTGAGGGCATCTGCCTTTTTTTATAGAAGGACACTTTCAGATTATGAGGGAAATCCTGTTGGGTTTTGGTTCCTTGCCTTGGTCTCCTCTGGCTTGCTTAGTTGGGGACACATCATTTCTAGTGATTATCGTCGTCTTGACTATCGTCGTGTTCTCCTACTTGATAATGTTCAGTGCTTTGCTACAATCTGCGTTGTTAAAATCACTATATAAAGTGATTGATTAATTGATTGACTATACTGTATGTTATTCTTCATATCCTTATTATGTTATTCATAGTGTGTTTTATATTGTTATAGATTATTCAGTGTTTTATATTGTAAAGCACCATGTAGAGTACAATTAAAAAATCCGTAAGATTAATACTTTTATTCATCAAGGATGCATTAAATTGATCAAAAATGACAGCAAAGACATTCAGAATAATACAAAAGATTTCTATTAAACATTTTGTTCATCCCGATAAAATCACAGTTTCCACAAAAATATTAAGCAGCACAACTATTTTGAACTTTGATAATAATAGTTTCTTTAGCAGGAAATCATATATTAGAATGATTTCTGAAGGATCATGTGACGCTGGAGACTGGAGTAATGATGCTGAAAATTCAGCTGCGCATCACAGGAATATATGACATTTTAAATGGAGTGTGAAAAAAACCAATTCATATTTCACAATATTACTGTTTTTACTGTATTCCTGATCAAATAAATGCTGAGAATAATAGACTTCATATTGGACTGGCACATGCTAACACGTTTTAAATCATAAATTACTGTTTGAAAATGTGAAATGACTGTTCGCTTGAGTAACAATTTGTATTCATTTTATTCAGTCTATCATAATATCTGTACACTTAATACGAAAGGCTGTGTAAAAAAGAAAATTCACAGATGAATCACGTGTCCAATATGGACATATACGCATGCATGGCATCATAAGGCTATTTGTGTCTATTTGTGCAAGGCTTCTTTCTGTGTCAATGGCGTTTAGACAGTCCATTCCCATTAGAGTAGGTGTGTGTGTAGTCTTCCTCAGAACCCTCCTCCTCGTCCTCCTCTTCATCGCTGCGCTCATCGCCCTTCAGCTAAAGAGAATGAAAGAGAATGCATTTAATCTGCTTGTGTGAAAGTTTTTACATTATTGCACATTTACATTTTTAATAAACCGATTTTTTTTCCCTCATTTTGTTGCTGCTTAATATGTGAATAAGTCTCACTCAGTGATGTAGCAAGATCACTAAATGCAGATAATACTTAAGTTGTTATCTACAGTGGCCGAGAGACCTCAACGCGCTGCAAACTTAAAAAAAACACATGCAAACTGCAAATTCTCACAACGCAACCAAACACAGGGAGGCGCTGCAAACAGCACAGACCACAACGGAAATGTTTCAGGGGGACCTCAAAAAGTGACGAACCCATCTGGGACCTGATTATTTGTTCAGTCTTTACCTCTTAGTTCAGCAACAACACCTCTGCTCTAACCAAAAACCACTCAACAAATAGGTACCAGGTGGGTTTGTCACTTTTTGAGGTCTTTTCAAAAAACAGGTTTTTTTTTTTTAAGTTGCAGCACGTTGAGCTCTCACGACCACCGTACAGACAACACAATAGCAGGCTGATCTTCAACAAACTTTGCTGCTTTTTAAGCAGTTTGTTTTGTTGACACTTTTGAAGGATCTCCAAACCAAATTATCCTGGAATGGTGGATCAAATTGACAAAGACCATCTATTTTCTTCAGAATGTCTTTGCTTTTGTGCATGCAATTAGACATTGACTGGATTAGATTAGATGCCTTTTTGCATCAATTAGATGCATTAAATGCATAAAACAAGATACACTTTTAAAAATAAGGGTTCATTTTTAGCATAAATACAGTAGTTTATTAGAAACATTCCATTAAACAAAAGTTTCTTTAGATTATTAAAAGGTTCTTTACACTCAGAAAAGAAAATGGTTCATTCATAAAACTGGTCACTGAAAGATTCCTTGAGGGACCAAAACTGGTTCTTCTATGACATTGCTGCAAAAAATATTTTTTACAACCTTTATTTTTTAAAGTGTCGGGTTCATAGCTTGTTCTACTTCGACTATGAATCCACTACTATTTATTAGTAGTTTCTAGGGGTGTGACGAGACCAGACCAGACTCTGGGTTCACGAGAACAAGAAGAGATTTTTAGGCTTAAAAAAAAAAAAATCCTCAATGATAAAACGTATTGGGAAAAAAATATTTTATTCAACAAAAACATTCCAAAAATGGAGGTGCATTTTATAATAAATAAATAAATAAATAAAAACAAATAAAAGTGAGCAATTTTTTTCAAAAAAGCTTCAGAAAACAGAGCTGGGCAAATACCTAAACAAACTAAGCAAAGTATACTGCGCATGAGACAGAAAGGGACGTGGAAAGTGAAGTGCCACGAGATCTGGTCACACCCCTAGTAGTTAACACTACACAATAAACCCGTTCTTTGATTTGTTGTGTTTATTTTATTGTCATGTATAGGTTTTGAATACAAATTTGTTTGGCAATGTATCACTCTGGGATTGAGAAATCTCATACTGCACATGGTCCAATATATACCTATACATATATATATATATATATAAAGGACAAAATTCAGCCTATATTGTTTAATTGGACTTGGTTATGTGGCAAAGGGGTCATTGGCAAGTTATCGGTCTGTTACATTCATACACTGATGTTATCTGATCTGGTGTCTTCCTAATGAGCTACATGTTGAACTTTCCCCAAATAAAAGATAAGATATATTGTGAAACATATTTTTTATGTTTGGTTTTTTTTTTCCCCTGATGGAAACTAATCTATATCTCACAGAATCAGTGTCTTTTTTTATTTGAAAGACATGATTGCACATGATAAACATCTTTTAAGTGGTTTGGCTATATTGTGTGCACAAACTGCACAGAACAGGTTATATAATCAGGCTTACTATGAATCGTGAACGTCTATCCACTAATGTGTTTATGACACTTAATAAGGATTAGAAGCCATTCGCTGGGTCAGCTATGAGGCATGAACTTGTGTCTGTATGCAGCAGAGCCATGTTAGATTCACTCTGCATGTTTGCCATGCTATCTACAAGTAATCAGCTCATATTTGACACTTTCTTTGGATGGAGGCACGTGGGTAAGTCTGTTCTTCTGTCTGTCAATTATCAATGAAGAAAAGTAGGCTACAGAGCGGTACATATATCAAAGCCCGGTCTCATGAAAATAGGTATAAATAGTACACCAAATAAAAACGAAAACTGGTGGTATTAGCAAAAATGGATTTTGGTTTATATATGACATGCACGTGTTTGGCGTGCCTAATACACAGCAGTTGTCACGTGCATGATACAAAATTTGTTGGCGTGCAATCGTGCATATGACTAGCCCACAACCCTGGTCATCACGTCGCATAAACATGCCATTTTTGAGTATCTATACCACAAGTTTTTTGTTTTTATTAGCACATTCATGAGTTCGGGTAGTATATATCCACAGGCCTTAAATGTAGGTCATCTAACATGGCGGCGATACGGTGATTAATTAGTGTGTTGACTGTTATTTGACTAATTTCTTGTCATGTTAGTATGTAGGGAGGTGTCAGTTGACTGTTTTCTTTCTCTTCTGTAGTATTCCTCAGCTAATTTCCGAATACACAGTACATCCACGAAGTGGCCTGCTAAGTGTTAAACCATTAGTGCATGTAGAACCAGTCATTTGCTGTTAGCCTCTGTCCCGTCCTCTCCTGTCCTCCATGACGCCGCAGGTCCCAGTGCCCAGACCATCATATTCTCAGGCCAGGGAGAGTCTGGTGAAGGCTATTCCTTCTAAGATCATCTGTCTTTTTGCCTGTGGGGGAAAAGACTGTCGATATGAGGGTCCAGCGTGCTGGAGCATCAGCCAACAGGCCATTAAAGGAGTCTTCTCCAGCTGGTGAGGCCTACAGTGTTTCTAGTGTCTGATTGAGTAAAGCTACATTAATCTGTAAGCACAGCTGCAAAGCAAAAACAGTGCTTCCAAATTTACTCACTTGAGAGAGCGTCTTCAAAAAGCTCTGTATGTATTTGCTGTGTGGACTAAAGCCCAAGTGTCAACAAATTTATAATTAAAAAACATAGCCAAAACATGGACAAAGCCTTATTGCTAGAAGAGACAATATTAATATGTTAGAAGAACAAGAGACCTCAAAAAGAATAAACAAGTGCAAGAATGGCAAATTTTTCCTTTAAAATAATAAAAAATCGGCACATTCACTGCATGTGTTTTTTGTATTTAGGGTGACCGATGACATTATTGCAATGGCACGACCTTCTACGTGTCTCATCAAGAGGTACTGCATCATAGAGCAGTTCAAACAGTGAGTGTTATTTACACAAACACGTTTAATATTTACTCTGCAGAGGAGTGGTTTTGTTAATAAGTGACAATGTGTGTGCATGCTTGTGTACTTGCTTACAGGTTCAACATTAAATCCATCATTAACATGCAGCTCCCAGGGGAACATGCGCACTGCGGACCTCCTCTGGACCCTGGAAGTGGGTTCACGTACTCTCCTCAGGTCTTTATGGACAGTCAAAGTGAGCCACAGTCATGAACTTTCATAGAATCATGTTTTTTCATTGTGCATTACAATTAATCTACACTACTGTTCAAAAATGTACAGTAAAAATAGTAATTTTACAGTTTGTGTATATATATGACACATTGGCAGATAAAAAAAAATTATGTATTTGTAATATATTTATAAGTGTCTTATAAGTGTCTTTACTGTCACTTTTTTAATTGTTTGCATCTTTGCTGAATAAAAGCCTAAAAAAAATCTAACTGACCCCAAACCTTTAAACAACATTATATATATATATATATTACAATTTATAATATAGTGCAAACATATGTATTGGTCCTAAAATGGATATTTCTGCATGTCATGCATTAAAGGTGCCATAGAATGTAAAACTGAATTGACCTTGGCATGGTTGAAAAATAACAGTTCAGTACATGGACATAACATACTGTGAGTCTCAAACACCATCGTTTCCTACTTCTTATAGAAATCAAG
>JAUMHQ010000081.1:17346001-17360798 GCA_032361165.1 Enteromius paludinosus
GTCAAATTCTAGGGTTGTAAATGGACCTGTAAAACCGTTTCTGGGCATTTTGTCCCCTTACCTAAGCTACATACCTTACATACATATCAGAGAACAATTGAAAATATTCTCTCAATGCATTCTATGGCACCTTTAAACTCTTGATACTGTGACCTAAATGTAATATGTCAGTATAGTGATAGTGATGCTTGTCTTAACCACATGTTAATGTGTTTGGGTGTGTGCAGGGCCTGTCCATGCCTGTTATTGTACCCGCTTGTGGATCTTTCTATCAGGCTGGCGCTGTTCACAGGTGGGAAAATGTTACTAATTACCCCTCAGGCATTTCTCACAAACACACATGCTGATTCAAGGTCTCTCCTGAGAACCTCTACATGTGCTGTAACACACACACACACACACACACACACACACACACACGCACGCACGCAGCTGTTTGGAGGTCATTCTGATGTTCAGATACAGTTTGTATATACATCAAAAAAATCACTTACATCATGTAAAGCCAGCACTCCTCCGAAAGACGAGCACAGATAAAAGGCAAACCGCCAACTACAGAGAGCAAATACCATTGTTAATGACAAACATACACGTCTGAAAACGGTTAAAAGGTCAAAGGTGGACAAACACACCACGTTTGTTTAGTGTGTGTAAATATACCTGGCTTCTTTGAATTTTTTCAGCACTCCGGGTCTGTCTTGGTTCCTCCGTCTGCGGAACCAGCGCTCCACCTGCCTTTCCGACCAGCCCAACTTTTTACACACACCTTTTACATCTGCCTGAGTACGTGACATACACAAACATTACTAGACACATAAACCATGTCGTTATGTGTTGGGCCTACATATACCAGTGAACAGGACATATATAATGCATTACAAAGGTATACTTTCAAAAAAACCTAAAAAAAGGTAGTCTTTGGAAATTCAGTGTGTTGTTTGCCATTCTTTCTAAATATTTGTGTCATTTCAAAGCCATGTTGTGAGACATTATCCTATATATTTTCATAAATAACTGAACTACTATTATAGTACATAATATAGTACAGTATGTACCTACATCTAACTTTTATTTATAATACACATGGTTCCAAAAGAATCTAATGCATTTCACACCATTTGGTTTTAGTAATGTTTTAATTACTGTTATATATAAATAACACATTTTTAGGGTAACTTTCAAAAAATCATTGCATATATTACTTGCTAATTATTCTTTCTTGTGATTAAGAACATCAATCATTAAGATGTGTTGCATTATTATTATATTACTATTATTCATTAAAATAAGCCTAAATAGAAGTTAACAAATATTTACAATGTGCTTCAATAATATATCATAATGTAAACACATTTTAAAGCTCCTTACATTTTTATTTATATGCTGTATTTTACTTGTTTGTTTTTTTATACCACCAAACTTTTTTTTTCTGACGTAACTTTTCTAACTGCATTATATGAATGCATTCAGGGGTTACCTGTTTTGGACGTTTAGAGTGTGTTTTGTAGTATTTTTCGAGTACAGGGTTGTGTGACGCTCTCTTGCGAATTTTCTCTTTAACCCCAAGAGCCTGAGCGAGAGGCACAGCGATCAGCCTGTTGAATGAGGGAGAGGCACACCTTCACCTGCTGTTAACGTTCACTGCACTTCAGCAATTATAAGAACATATAACGCACACTGTTTTCACCGGACTTATTAATTAGCTTAAGCAGTAAAGCTTCCTTGACCAACTGGCTTTACCAGCTCAGTTTTCCTGATGAACAGCGTGAATAAACAATTCCACCATAGCAAAAACTAGCATGTAAATTAATACTGATGAAAGCTGGTCTTTTCAAAACACTTAGCTTGTGTGTGTGTGTGTGTGTGTGTGTACCTTTCATAGAAAGCTCTTAAGCCTAGCAGCAGGACTGCTACAGGTAGAATGATGTACAAATGGGACACACGGGCGTAGACACACCCCTCACTGTCCTGTAGGTCCGCCCATGTCACTGGCCTCGGCAACCACAGCCGATCCCACCAAAACCACTCACCAAGCATCGCCCTTAAAAAAACACAAACAATGCAACAGCTTTTGCATGCATTAATTTAGCACATGCTTTAATCAAGAGCATCAGCCATAAGCATAACAGAGTGTGTGCCATTCAAATCTAAAAGAGATTGCATTTCATTTGAATTGGAAACATTACGCAGAATTGGAATTCAAATCTATCAGTTAAATGTACGGAAGCAGAGCATGCCAATTGAATGAATTGACATGCAAATAAACTCAGGTAACTGTAATTATGTACTAGAAAAGCTAAGTTCGTCAAGGTCTCAGTCATGTAATAGACACAGTCAGACAGAATAGAATATTTGGGTCCAGGCTTTTATAGTGTTATGCAGTAGCTCCTGTAACAGGATACGTACCTGAACATAATACACAATAGAGACAAATGAACAGACACCTGACTGGAACTTACTGGAAATTTCTAGTTGCTGTACCACTTCAGGACCACAAGTTTAGTCCTTCAGAGGCTTTTTTAAATGAAGATTTGTTTAACAATCAACTCAGAAACCGTGGCAGACTTTTTATTTGTGAAAGATATTTGACACACACATACTGAAATCTAACAATAGCACGCAGAAACTGATTATGGAAGAGTTCATAACATGTTTGAGGAGCTCTAAGCCAGTCTCGGTCCGGATCTGGACTTATATAAAGTCCTTCAGACCCACTTTGAACAATCAGCATCCAATCAGTCTTGAATTACACATGACTCTCGATTCAAGTAGTATTTTGTTAGAGAGAAAGCAGAGGAGCTCAGGTTACTTCATGTATTCTTTCAGTAAGTAGTGACTGTATATTGTTACCATGACAAACTGACACATACTGTAGCGTCTTGCCAAACAGAAACAAATGCATCCATACCAGATTTGTCCACTCTTCTCTCTCCTCTTGTTTTCCTGCTTTCTCGGTTGTAATTCTGTACACACACACCTTTAAATAGATCCTCCAGAGTTGTGCCCAGTCCTGATGAATCCGCTAGGTAGTGAACTCTCTCTCTCTCTCACACACACACACACACACACACACTTTCACTGCATACCTCAAGCTCCCACAAAGCGCCTGTGTGTGTGTGCCTTGAAAGGGGGCCAGTGAACTGGATATGTGGGAGGGGCCACAGGTACAGTCAAAGAAAGGCAGAGTTAGAAGGAGAGAGAGGACATGAACCTTGAAATATTGCATGCCCTTAACAAGTTAATAACTCACAGGTTGAATATGAAATATGCTCTTTCTCTTTGTTGTGGCATTCTTACTCAGCAGTGTTTTAGTTACATTTATGCACCTGGCTGATATGCTTTCATCCAAAAGGGCTTACAGTGCGGTCAAGCTTTACATTTTGTTTCTGTTCCGTTTTTTTTAGTCAGTGTGCATTGCCTGACAACTAAACCTGTGACCTTGTTGTTGTTGGGTCATGCTATTCCAGCTGAATTACAGGAACACTCTGCTACCGGTTCTTGGTAACTTGTGAGGGATTTGGTGTGAAAGCAAGTACTTTAGCCAAAATCTTACAGGAATGTGTACAGGATCATAATTTGGAACCCACTGAAAATTATACCACCGATTTTTTTTTATCAAGACTTCCACAAAAGATAAACCACAATCTGTATATTTTAGAACAAATACTGTAGTTTAGGGTTTTATTCTTAGCAATTAGTTAAAATGCCCATATAAGACATAAAAATAATTACAAGAAAATGCAGGATTTTTGAACTCATACAGCGCCCCCTGTAGGATTCTTATGTAATCCCCCAGTAAAAATCTTTGAAGAATTTCTTTGGATTCTTTAAATCGATTGCAATGGAGCTTAAACAAACTAACCAAACTTAAAATCCTAGTGGAAACTGTTTAATCTTTATAAGGACATGTCTTACTACTGGATAGATAAAGGACAAAGGGAAAAGGTAGATAAAGATAAGGAAATACTACTGCTCTTTAAATTGCTTTTAATCCCATACTGACATATAATTGTAATGAAAATCAATCGTAATAGTGCTATTAGTTACTAGATCTAGTTGGTTCCAAATTATGATTAGGAATGCATTCTAATATGATTTTGACAACAGTTATTAATGGTTTTTTTTTATATTTATACACTTTAAAAATTTAACGTTCAATTTAATTGTTGAGATAAGGATCTTGAATTCTTTAGGACTGGTTCCTTTAGACATTTCCGTAAGGTTGTCACTAGGGGAAAGTCCTGTATGTGGTAATCCAGGAATGAAAAATATATACTCTTTGTAATATTGCGAAGGTGTGAATCACAGGCTCCACCTGATTCTGACAGTCCTTTGTCCTACTGCTCTCCAAGCCCCTGTGTCTTTTGGTGTATGTTTGCTGTCTCCATCTTGTGGTGGAGTCAGTACACAGCAGAGGGTCAAGGGTATGCTGGTAAGCGTGATCCAAGAAGTCCCTGGTGGTAGTTGATGTAACTACAAGATTATGAGGGATAAAAGCACATTCGCAAGTAGCAGTCCATTTTGACTAACTATGCTAAAACAAATAAATACATAAAATAAGACAAACTTCTTCCATTTCCACTTTTTATTATGAATAGTAATCATGTTTTTTTTTTCTCGTTATAATATCAAAATATCGTCAGAGTTTCTCAAGACCTCTAGAAATAACATGGATGTGAATGTTCTACTTGACTGCTGTTTGTAACTGTTCTTAGCTAATTGATCCCTGTTAGCACAATGCATATCATACACACCCGCCATGCCACATAAACCTGAATACACAGAGGCCACGCCCACATTGCAGCCAAATACAGCAGTCAGCTCCAGTTTTTTTAATAATTCACCCCAAGATTTGAGTGTTTGCCTCACAAGCTGTTTTATGGCTTCAGAATATAGCACAGAGAGACATCTGGTGTACTTTTATGGGACTTGTTTTTGTTTGTAAACAGATAAACTCAACTCAATTTCTTTATGTTGTGTTCCAGGGATGAAAGAAACAAGTATCGGCTGGAACGACATCAGGGTGAGTAAATGATGACATAATTTTCATTTTGCATGAACTAATCCCTTAATCCTGTTCTGTACACACACAGTTTGTTTATTAGAGACGACTAATGACGCATTAAAAATAGCCAGATGCTAATACATCTCAGTACGCTAACATTAGATGGCGGAAAACTAGAAAACACCAAACAGGCTGAACTGCTGGCATGTATCTTCACAGCTGCGAGACTTTAACTATTGCTTGTTTGGAGTGGTAGGATTGACACTTGTATTTCATAAACACACAGAGCGATATCTTAGCTATTCATTCCTGCACATGCATTTGTCACTTCCAAAATTTGGCAGTGTGAACATGGCCTGTATGCATTCATACCTTTTGTCCCCCGTTATTGAGGAACAACTTTAAAAAAGTGACGATTGGGTCTAAATCCCTGAAAACCTCTTCACAGTGAATATAACATGCTTTACATTAGCTTTAGCTGTGCTAGCATAGTGCTAAATGGGATTATGTAAAATACTACAGTGTATTCGCAATGTACAACGTAATTGGCTTTGAATCCATTTCAACATCACATTTCTTTATCATGTCATGAGCGTTCTGCCATGCTACGTGCTAACTTGCCATACGGATGAGACACTACAGACGTTGCCACCAAAGACAAAAAGACAATTCCACAAACAGGTTGGCTCATTCGGATGCTGACGTATGGTGATAATAAGTTCACATTTAGTTATTATTCTGGTTAAGTACATGTTAGCAAAACTCATGAAAGAACACACCACGAAATGAAAGTTCCACTTGCTGAGTAACCCTTTGGCCCATATTCCTAAGCCTCATTCTCTTCTCACCTGTTCTGGTTCAAGAGGTCAGGTTAATGAGATTTGGTGTGTGTATATCTGTGCATGTCTGTACAGGAGTTTATATGTGAAAGAGAGAATGGCAAGTCATAGTATAAGACAACGTTTAAGAGTCACCGAGCCACGTCGAATGACTCCAGAAGAATACCCAGAATGCACTCGGTCCTCCAATGAAGTTGGTCATTCTGTGCAAAAGAAGTCCCCCTAGTTAACCAACCAAGTGTACCTCCGCCAAGCCATCAGCAATTGATCTGCATCCAGAGTTACTGAAGATGCTCGTTCAGTCATTGACGAGCAGTCAAAGATGAGTTGTTGATGGCGTTGGTTTGCCTGGCACTGAGAACGGTGATCGGATGCAAGGTGCTGAAAAGGTGGAGTGTTGCTCCACTTCATCGTGTCCCACTCATACGGGAGTGTTGCGTTTGAGATCACTGGGTGAGGGGGGGATCTGTTGACTGAGGTGCGAGAAGGTGGTGGAGTGACTAGGTCTGGTCTTCGCCTCCCCAGAAGTCTCAGTGCCTTTGTACTTCGGAGGAAGAGTCTGGCACCGGCCCTTAACTTTCGAGCCTGGATCACGAGGTGGAAGCCCTTTCGTTTCGCTTCCAATCAGCTCTGGTTTGGAGGGAGGCCGTGGTAGTCCTGTTGATTGGCTGCTCACAAGCTCTGGTTTCGAAGGAGGACGTGGCAAGACTGTTGAAAGGCTGCTAGCCAGCTCCGGTCTGGATGGCGGGCGAGGGAGCGCTATGGAATTGCTGCTCCTGAGCTCTGAATCCAGGGAATCTGAGATAGATGTTTGGCTTTCAGAGGGCTTGGTTTTAGATGGTTCTTTTGGGACCATTCGGGCGAGCTCACTAGAGGATGGAGGAACTTTCTGGTCAAGATGTGTGAATGTCGTCGAGTGGCTAGGTCTGGTTACATGCGCTTCAGCGTCAGGTCCTCCGTGCCTTGGCGGAAGGGTTCGGCAACGACTCTTACCCCTGGAACTTGGATCTCGAGGCGGAGGTCCGTTCGAGTCAAGCTCCCGGTGCCGTGATAGCGAGCCGGTTCTGATTGAATGAACGGACTGGTTTGAAGATGCTAAAGCTGTGATGGGTGATTCCTCATGACAGGCTATCTTAGAAAGGGACTCTGAAGTTGTATTGAGACTTTCACAGGTCGAAGGTTGAGGCCTGTCAGGTAGATCACTGGTGGATGCGATGGGCTCCTCTGCTGATTGTTCCTCAAGTTCTTCCTCTTCTCCGTTGCTCAACCGTAATTCATTCAGCTCTTCATCTGACTGGCTTAGCATTACCCTACTGCAGACAGGCAGCTCCTCTGATGATCTTTCCTCTACACCCTTGATGACTACATGACTGTTGGTAGTTGTCATTGGGTGTGACTGGGTGCATTGCTTGTCTGCCTCCTCGGTGAGCAGAAGATCCATCAGGAGTGCTTTCTCTCTCTTCAGCTGCTCCTTCAGAGAACGAGGCACGTCTGGGATCAACCATGCCACCAGCATACTGAGGAACATGGCCAAGTTCTACAAGACAACAATATACAGAACCAGTCAGTAAATTTCCGGGCTAAAAACAGGAGATTTAAGGAATTTGGATTTGTTTCTCAGTTTGCAAGTACATAAGAAAACCCTTGTACAATAATGCTCTTTTATAATGAAAGTTTGTGGGCAGTGTTTATCTTGCCAAGCCACAAACACAGTGTAAAAAATGGATTCACGGTGTACTCGCTTATTGTATAAATTTTTAACCCAAAAAGCTTTAACTTCTTAGTGTTCATCGAACAACAAGAAAAGCAGTTTAACAAAGACTGACCTGGAAAAAAATGACAAAAGCCAAGCGTGCAGCAAGTACAGACCAGTACTGCTTAGAAAGCTGGTAAGCCTCTGGAGACCAAGGTGGATCTCGATAGTCTTTGTACCTGTGAAGATGAGTTGTTTGAGAAGAAAGAACAAATGGTATCAGAGAATATAGGCAAGCAGAGTTCATGAGCACGTGTGTGTTGTGTGTACCTGCAAATGCGGAGTTGTCTGTCAAAGTCGGTGTCATGTGGTGCAGTGCCAGGTTTAAAGTTGCTCGTGCTGAAATAAGCCAGCGTGTGGTTGGTATAACCATGCATGGTGCCGGTCTCACTGTACAAATACTGATACACCATTCGAGGAATGAACTCAGATGTAAAGGAGATCACAAATGCCTTGAAGGAAGGAGAGAGAGAAAGAGGGAAAACCATACAATTAAATAAATCACACTAAACTACCAAACACGAATTGAGTTGCATCGTAAGTCAAAATCTCACATTGGTAATGACAGCAAACTTGCTGATTCCACTCAGGATGTTGTACCATATGCCTGGGAAAGGGAAGATAAATATATGACAGTGTGAACTCGATTAATTAAGGTTATGTTAAGTGTAACCATGAGCAAGTCTGTGCATATTTGCTGCAAATTCATACCAATCTCTTTAGCGCTGACTGCATCAGGTCTGCGTATTTCAGTCACAAATTTTGCCGCATCTAGTCGGATTTCAATGACGTTATTAAGCAGAGCGAAGACTGGTGCCAGCGGGAAGGAGGCCACAAAGAGTGTGACAAATCCATACTGAATAACTGCAGACAAACAAACACACACATACGCCAATGTCCTTAATCAAACCCATTTCCTCAAAGTCATCGCAAAACCTCTTCAAAGGAAAAACTAATAGTAGTTTAGCATGCACTTTGATATTTTTTATACTTCTTGTTAATCACCAATCCACCATTGCTTCCCATACGGCTGTTTGACTACAGTGAAGGATTACTGCAAGAATTACATACATTACTTCTCATGCAGTTTTGGGGATTTCAAAATGAACAACTAAATAGTTGTAAAGTAATGCATGTAATATTCCTCTTTTTTTATGACAGAAAGCTACCAGCTACTGTCAGAGACTCTAAAGTTGTAGTATAAGTTGTGATGAATAGTAAAGCAAAGGAAACATATTAAGTAACAGTTATTATGGCTAACAATACCTATAGTAGTCATTGACCCACAGAATCAGCTCAGTGGTAATCATTAACCAACATGACTTACATAAACGTCAATACTACAGGATTTACATTTATTTATTTTAT
Source organism: Enteromius paludinosus (assembly GCA_032361165.1). Classification (NCBI taxonomy): domain Eukaryota; kingdom Metazoa; phylum Chordata; class Actinopteri; order Cypriniformes; family Cyprinidae; genus Enteromius; species Enteromius paludinosus. The sequence goes on from JAUMHQ010000081.1 coordinate 17,354,967, forward strand.
CTGCCGTAAATTATTGGCAATATGATACTGTTCTATTAATTCCTTCAACCAAGCTGTATTTATGCTCTTTCCATATCACAAAGCTTAAGGTCTTTTTTTTTATGTGACCATGGACCACAAAACAAGCCATAAGTGTCATTTTTGTAAAATTGAGATGCATACATTGTCCGACAGCTGTTTGTTTTTGTTAGGATAGGACAGTATTTGGCCAAGATACAACCATTTGAATATCTGGAATCTGAGGGCGCAAGTAAAAAAAATAAAATACTGAGAAAATAAAGTTGTCCAAACTCAGTTCACAGCAATGCATATTGTTAATCATAAATTAAGTTTGAAATATTTATGGTTGAAAATGTATAAAATATCTTAAGGGAGCATGATCTTTACTTAAAATTCAAAAGATTTTTGACATAAAAGAAAAAATACTTACAATGTATTTTTGGCTATTGCTACAAATATACCCCATCAGTGGTTTAATGTACAGTAAATGTTATGAAGTGACGAGAACAGTTTTTGTACGTAATGCAAATAATGGATACTTGCAACACATGTGTACATCTTCTATGTTTGTTTACTCTTTGAATGAAAACAGTGTGTCCGTGACACAGAGGATGCAAATGATTAAAAAAAGTCATTATTTTTCACTTTCTTTATGGGCAAAAAGAATTCTCATTGTTTCAATACAGATTGAACCACTGATGGCAGATGAACTGTTTTGTTGATGTCTTTTTCTTTTGACTTTTCTAGGCTTTGATAGTGTTAAAGGAGTCATTTCGAATTTTCCTTTCTTTTTAGAGTGTTATAAGCTCTCTGTGCATAAAAATGATCTGTGAAGTTTCAAAAACTAAAGTCTCAAACCAAAGATATATTCTTTATAAAAATTATGACTTTTGTGTTTTTTACTAGGTTCTGATGTTTCTGAGCAAGATACTGGTTAAGATCCATCCCCATGTGGGATAAATTGAACAACTTCTATATCGACATGTCTCTCCATAGGGGTGGGGGAACAGACTCCGATAGCTGGATTGCTCACTATTGGATTCTGTGTCCCCCATGTTTCTAACACAAGGAGGTAGCAAAATACATCAAGCAGTGGTTTCAACGTATTTCAAAAATATGCTGGGGTATAAAAGTCCATCAATCAGTGCTCTTTGGATGCAAGATTTCAAATTTCATCCACAAAACAAGTCACTCAAAAGCACGCTTTGCAAAATGAAGGAGCCTATATTCATTCACATGACTTTACCTGAAAATCAACACATAAAGGCTGATGAAGGCTTGCTGGCCGCAAAGTGTCAGTGCACTCATGTCTTGCTTGTAATGTAAAGCCATGTGAATAAATTTCAATTCAATTTTGGCACACATCTTATTGGTTGGATAATATTTTTCATAGTACAATAGAAAATGGATTTGATTAAAAAGTTAGCTAACTAGTTGTCCAGGTAGAGTGCAAAGGCCAAGATTAATTCTTATTGGTCAATAGAATCCTGATTTCAAATGCCTATAACAATTCTATATTGTAAGTTACTTAATTATTACAGTTATTAAACAGCATTCACATTACTCTCTCACAATGCAATGGAGCAAATCATACATTTTGGAATAAACACTGACAAATCACTGAAAATAAGACCAGGAAAGTATATAAAAACTGCAGTCCGTAAAGTTTTGGCGTTCAAAATGTACAGAATTTATATAGTAAGTAAGTACACCATGAATCTATTTTCCAAACTGTGATTTTGGCTTGCCCCGAATCACTGCGGTACACCTATATAAAGTGTTCCTGTTCAAACTATTTCAACTGGTTTGGGTAGGTACCGCTGCGGAGGAGCCCGGTACCTGTGTGATTCATCATAGACATAAACAGAGAGACAATGGTTTTCCACAACATGCACGCAGTTCAGTTTATTAACCGCTAGAGCGCCAAAGGTTACAGACTACAGCTTAAAGAAGATTGCACTTTTGTTGACTATAAAGAGCAATTCTAGAAAAACACACTATCATTAAATCACACAGTAATGATGTTTGTTTTGTTCAATTTGAGCATGTGGTACTCACCCATCTCCATGTACTCTGGGCTCAATCCTTCATATGGCTCCAGGTCATAGTCCAAATCCCAGCGCTGTGGTTCCCGTTTCGAATCTTTATCCTCCTCATCAGCCGATCCATCCTTCTCCTCCTTATATGTGCGATACATCTTCTTCAGCTTTCTGTAACATCAATCGTTTTGGCTGTGTTATTTTAAAAAACCTCACTGTGCACTGTGTTGGTAATGTTAAACATGTAGAGAATTAAAATTTAATTTAACAAGAGAGTTTGGGGCTTCCTCTAATAGACTGGGGGTACATTGCAGTATCAAAGAAATTAGCAGAGGGACCATGGGGAAGACTTTGCGTGTGTGTGTGTGTATGTGTGTGTGAAACACTTACGGAATGGCAATTTCAAACACATTATTCTGAATGAGCTGCTTTCCCAGCATAATGATTCCCAGCTGAATACACACTTCTATAAGACAACCACCTGGAGAACACTGGACCAAAAACACATGTACATGCAAACTGTTAGTTACGCTATGATAAAACACTGGAGACAAGCATATTATCCTTTTAATAATTACCTCTTCCATGCGGAAATCCTTAAAGACATAAACATAGTCACCCGGACGACCGGCAAACCTAAATTAGCACACCAGAGATATTTAATAAAAATTGCAATTGGATTCAACAATGGTACCCAGAAATTCAGCATTTTGGTGCAAGAGACTGACGCATACTACGTAGTGACACACTATATTGTAAACTACATCATAATAGCATACTGTTTAGCAACACAACACATATAACACACAGACACCACGAAACAGGTTGTGATAAAACTGTAATTTGCATTTGAAAATATAGACATTAACTCTACAAAAAAAATAATACAGTGATAATAAAAAATTTAAATCTATTTTTACTGTTATTTAGGTAAAAATGCATTCTTTCAAATGTACAACATGGGGGTCATATACAAGTATTATATAAAAGAGAATATTGCATAAGTAATATAAATATAGTGAAAAACATTAAATAGAAAATACAAAAAAAACGAATAGAAAATTGCTCAAGTATTATATTTTGGCTTTAGAATTCACTTTAGAATAAAGTCCCAGTAGTTAACGTTAGTTAATGCATTAACAAACAATAAGCAATATATTTGTTACAGTATGTGTTTATGCTAATAATACGATGTTTTGTTTTTTTAGAGGCTGTCCTCCAACCAAAAACGACTCTATAGGTTTTTTCTGCAAGCACCTTAATGCAACCTATTTTTACGTCTCATGAAATGATGTATAACCAATCAAAAAGTGCGTTTGTTTAAATGCAGTGTGTGGACTGTTTACACCGATCTCACTGTAATTTGCACATATTTTACTTATTATGACCACACCTAACCCTCCTACACTCATCCCTTACAGAAACAGTGCAAAATCATGATTTATAGTGCATAATATACATTTTATGTAAAACGCACAATCTCTGGAATCAAACCCATGTTACTACGTACCATCATATATAATGCAATGCGCTACCAACTGGGCCACACAGAATCTGAATGACAACGCAGAAAAAAGAGTATAAAATATTAAATTGGAAATGCCCTGTTGCTGATACAGGTGCACTTGTAGTATACGCTCTGATGGGTCATATTTTGCACAAACTACCGATATGGTTATAGGTTATATTGGTTGGAGGACAGGTTGTTTTTGTACTCGTTAGGTAACAAATGTAACTGACTGATTTCTATATTATGTGTGTATATATTATCTATATATATTATGTTTACTTCATTTTAAAGTGTCCTTGTTACAGTGTAATTGTATGTTTAAGTACTGAGGATTTTAAATAACTACATGTACTTAATATATGGTTAGGATTATGATTTGGATTAATTTTAGTGGGAACGTAATAGTAAGTACGTGCAATGTATAACAAGGACATCTTCAAATAAAGTGTTACCCTAAACGATTTAGTCTAAGTCATTTGTGATTGTTGGTTCATGTTAACTAATGTTAACCAATGGAACCTTAAAAGGCTAACAATACTCTTTTTGTTTCATTGTTGCGTGATTTTAGCTTAATCTTTATATATACTGTATACAAAAATGTTCCTATGAAACTGCAAAGTGATATATAGACGAACATATGTAACATTCTCAACAATGGACTACACAGGACAGACACACAACACTACAGTATACAGTATAGACACTAGTGTAGACACAACACTACACACAAACACAATACGACAGTAAGCACACGACTACACTGCAATGCACTGGACATGATCAACAACAACAAAGTACTTTATAATAATCCAATTATCACTACCCGCAACAGAGACAGAACGTCACTTTAGTTTGGGTGGGTTTGCTAGTGGGATGCCAATTTACCTGCCCTTAAAGAAGGCCACATAGAAGACAGGTGCAAATGCATTCATGCTCTTCAGCAAAAAAGCTTTCAAGATCACATGCTCCTCGAATGTCGATTCAGTCTTTGGAATCTCTGCAAGTATCACATGAACATCACATTCATGATAATCGTCGCTAATGCATGATGTTTTCTTCGCTAGAGTCACCCTTTTATGAAGAAAACAGAAACATTTCATGTTTTGTCATGTTAACACACCGAGCTCTGTAATCCAGGCCGCTATAGCGCCGTAGATCTCATCCAGCACCAGAACCACCAGCAAGTTGATGATGACAGCGGTGGTTGTCACGGTTACTCGCACATTAGCCTTGGCCTCGTGATCAGGGTTCATTGACATAACAGCAAACACAATGATGCGGTAGAGAATCACTCCAGACACGGCAGAGAACGTGACCCCCACCTGACAAACAGGTATATATATATATTAGCTATAAAACAATATGACAATTGTCGTTATGTGGAAAGGTACCTACCATAAGGAGGATAGAGGATATGTTGATGCAGTATCCTGGCAGGCGGTCTGTCCATGACAAAGATTCAGAGGCGAGCTACAAGAACAACAGGATGTTACTTAATGCTCACCAGCTGTCAATACACTAGCTACTGGAGAACCATAATCATCTTGCTTGATACTAACAAGCAATTATTATTTGTGACCCGTGCTGGCAAAATGAGTCGGAATACACACGGGCTGACTTTATGCTGAAAAAGTGAAAATTTGAGGTTTTCACAAAAATAAAGTAATTAAGCCCTTGTCTAGTGATCTCAATGCTCCAAATTGTAACATCTAAAATGATAATATAGGTAGATTACAGGTATTCCAAAATATCTGTCTTGGCGAGTATTCACACAAACGCAGTCTGTTATGTCTTAAGTGAAAACATCTGATGTGTGCTATACTGTATATTAGATCTGTGCATCACAGTAGGTCTTAATAGATAGGACGTCTGTCTCACTAATGTTCATTTAACAATGAATGAATGAAACAAAGGAATCACTGAAACTGAAAAAAAAAAGATTGCAAACTATTTATTTTAGCTACATTTAAATAAAAATGTTGAAATTGCTAAATTTGTTTATTTAAATGTAGCTAAAGTATATTGATTGCAACCGCTTACCTTGAAAAAAAGGTTTGTTTAGATTTTTATTTGTTTTACTGTTTATTAGCATCTTTGTTCCAATTTTTATTAACAAATCTAAAAATAAAAACAGCTATGCTGTGATTATTAATGTAGCGATTGTTAAGAAAAGTTTAGGAAACGATGCAATGCAATGATAGAAATCTTAAAGGTGCCATAGAATGCATTGAGAGATTATTTTAAATTGTTCTCTGATATGTACATAGAAGGTATGTAGCTTAG
>JAUMHQ010000081.1:17366217-17378390 GCA_032361165.1 Enteromius paludinosus
CATACAAACATATAATGCAAAGAAAAACTTTTATTTGGGATGCGATTAATCGCGATTAATCTTTTGACAGCACTAAAATAAATATATTTAATATATAAACATAACACATTTTTCTGAAATATATAAATGTATGTGTGTGTATTTATATATATATATAATAGTGCATATATATATAAATATGCACAGCACACATACATACTATGTGTAAACTAAAACTTTATTTTGGATGAGATTCACCTTTAACAGCACCAAAAAAATATTTCAATATTAAGTCCCCACAATCTTAATAAACACACTAAATAAAGTCTTGTTGAAAATGTGAGAGGGTTAGATTCAGGATTAGGGCATAGAAAAATATTTGTTTGTTAAAAAACATCCAAAAGCCCATCATGTGAATGTGTTTACCTGGGCACATTGGTGTCTACGGTGAGGCAGCCGTACAGGAATACTGCGACTCCTAAAGCCGAGGCTGGAATCAGCAGCTGTGTGTACACTCCCAACCAGGCAAAATACAGGCCAATCTTCTCTCCAAAGTACTTCCTGTTGAATGCAGGTAAATGGGTTACAGATCTGTTACCAACAACCACATGCAAAAAAAAAAAAGCCAATGAAAGTGGCAACTACACTGCATTCCAGGGCTTTTCCTCTATAATCAGCTCAGAATATAAATATATATACATACATAATAAAAAAACACAGCATACACACATATATATTATCTAAACAAAAACCTTTATTTTGGATGTGATCAATCGCGTTCAATCATTTGACAGCACTAGTGTTATCATGCTGAAAGGGCTTGTTTGATAAGCTTTTTTGTGATGAGAATGAGATTTTTTTTTCATCACCTGCCAGCCAGGTGAAAATCTTACTAAATGAAAAGTGACACATCGCTCCTCAACATGATTTAAAGTAGAGCTATTTACAGCAGGCCACACACACACACACATCAGACAGTTCTCAGAAATGACAACCATAACCATCTGTGTGCTGAATAACATCTTTCACAGGACCAGCTGGTAGTTATGTACATCATGTCTGATACCTTATAAGGTCCATTGGCTGAAATTTGAAGCAAGCTCCATAATTGGCCCATTCCTCATGTAGCATCTGCAATACACATAAATATCACTTGTTACAAATCCTTTGCATCTTCTTAGAGATGACACATACAAGTATATCTTACAGTAATAAGCAGATTATTGTCAGTTTATCAATCAAATAAAAGCTTTTCCTAAATGTCACAATGTGACTCATTGCCGTCCAATCACAGCAGGCCGCAGAACTCACCTGTCTGTCATTGCGATGCTCTTTATCTTCCGAGCTGTCAAAGTCTCCCTGCAGCAATGACAACACACACAGAGCTCTACCCAAAGCACATCACACATTTATACTGAACCAACAGACCGGTTACAAATCAGCTGTATTAAACTTACATCATGCAGAGGGAAGGCAGAATCGTAAACCCCTTTAGCTAGCATTGATGAAATACCTGAGACAGAAAAGGGAGAGAATTTGGATACCCGTAGTGGAAATATTTAACAAAAAAAAGTAAGGTTGGCATCCCCACGAACATACCCATAGTTTGACAGGTCTGTGTGCAGGCTGTGCGCCTCAGAATTTCATAAACCTATGAAAGAAGGTAGATGCAACACAATAATACAATAAAAAAAATACATACATTAAAGGAATAGTTCTATTAAAAATAAGAGTTATTAAATAGTTAACTCCGTAACGGCCGTTAATTTGACGCTCAGTAAATCGGATATACTAACCTATAAAACTAACCTCCAGTCTCTGGCTGACCTATGACTTGACGTAGGATGCAATACGTCGCATGTCAAGTCAGAAGTCATCCAAGAAGCGCTCAGTCAGTTTTTTGCATTATAATTTTAAAACTACAAATATTTTTGGTAGAAAAACCCATCGACCTGCTTCAGAGGACATGTGATAACCCCCCGGAGGCACATTGGTTAGTTTACTTGTGGATATTTCTTAATAATAATGGGCACTATCCAGCAGCATTACCAAGCTTGGAAGAGCCAGGATACATTTTTTAAACTGTGTTCGTCAGAAAGGAGAATGTCATATACACCTACAGTAGGATGGCTACTGTAAAAATGCCGTAATTTACATTTTTTGGCAAACTACTCCTTTACCAAGAATAGTTCACCCAAAAATGATTATGTAATCTACTCCAAATACTCCAAAATGACAAAAAATGGTCACACTTTATATTAGGTGGCCTTAACTGCTATGGTCTTGTTGTGGTCATATTGTATTGCAAAACACTTTCGCTGGTACTGAGGTGGGATACGGGTAAGTTAAGGGACCGGTTTGGTGGTATGGGTAAGTTTAAGGGTGGGTTAAAGTACAATGTAAAAACATGTATGTACACAGTAAGTGCATTCTACCAAAAACAACCATAACGCAACTATTAATTTAAACAGAGATTAATCCTTTTATATCCAGGGCTAAAGAGAAACGAGACACGCTAGAAGTTGAGAGCAGGGTCAGACGATTTAACACCACGTGTGTGGAATGGAAATATCTTGTTTTGCGGGCAAACAAAGCATGTGGGTCCATATGTCTCAACAGCTAATCCACCATTATCAGATTATATCATTCAATACAACCCACCACCTTCTTTCAGGATGTCGCTCTGAGCCAAATTTAAATGTATGGGAAAATGTGACGTTAACAATCATCTTAGTATGCAGGTTAGGGACCGGTTTGGTGGTATGGCTAAGTTTAAGGGTGGGTTAAAGTACAATGTAAAAACATGTATGTACACAGTAAGTGCATTCTACCAAATGATTAATTTAAATTAAGGTCACCTAATATAGTATCTTAAAAAAGGCCCATAGGAAAGATATTTCAGTCTGTTTTGAGAGAAACAGACTATAAAAGATGTTATTTGCTGAACATTCAGCTCATTTCTCCAGGGAATGTTCATGCAAGTTCATGAGCTATGTAGTGATGTCTATTTCATGAATTATTTTTGAGTCGGTTCTTTACAGTGAATTGGCTGACAAAAACAATTTGAATAATTCATTCTTGATATATTCAACGCACAGACATACATTTTATGCTATAAGAATGCTAGTGTAATGACACTTTTATGGTGCTTTTATGTCATATTTGGAAGCTTCAAAGCTCCAGTCATCAAACTTTTCCTCAACAAGAAAACATTGTCATTGCATCACTCAAATGTTCTCCTTTTATGTTCCACAGCATAATGCACCATTAGAAAAACAGTAATCAAATCATTTTCATTTCTGGATGAGCTATTGCTTTAAAATCTGTTCTGATGTGTCCAGATGTGTATAATGGCTCTGCTTCATTTTCCCCGATACTTACAATTCGTCCTCGTGTTGCATTGCTGAACAAGCTGTTTTTCGACTTTATATCAAATCTGCAAAATAAAAGGCAACCCATTAGACCAACGCATGGTCTTGCTATTTGTAAGTCTGGCTGTCTGCGAATGCTGGCCCTCACAGGTGTAGCTTGTCTCTGCTGAACGGCTGGGATAGCACACGCTTGCGTGGGTCTTGGGGCTCCGGGACGCCCGGCTGGAATGGTTGATTGATCTTCGTCCAAAACGAGCTGATTACGCCCATGAGCCCCGTCTTCTCTTTCAGCTGATATTTCTGGAAAAACAACCATAACGCAACTAAAATTAAACAGAGATTAATCCTTTTATATCCAGGGCTAAAGAGAAACGAGACACGCTAGAAGTTGAGAGCAGGGTCAGACGATTTAACACCACGTGTGTGGAATGGAAATATCTTGTTTTGCGGGCAAACAAAGCATGTGGGTCCATATGTCTCAACAGCTAATCCACCATTATCAGATTATATCATTCAATACAACCCACCATCATCATTCTTTCAGGATGTCGCTCTGAGACAAATTTAAATGTATGGGAAAATGTGACGTTAACAATCATCTTAGTATGCAGTGTATGACGAATGCCTCAAGTAATCGGCTTGTTGACCGTGTAATCACGTTTTTTTTTCCTCTGCAGTGTTCAGACTTTTGAGAATTGACTTTTGGCATTACAACTGCTCTTAGACCGCGCCAACCCAGAGCACTTACGTACAAAGATCATCATGGAGCCAAAGCTCTTAACACCAAAACCATGATACTCATGGGCTGTGCCAGTGTCCACATTTAGAGTCTGTACTGCTCGGATTGACACATTGGGCTTTTATATGAATGGCGTTATACACTGAAAAAAACCCACCTGTGATTTTAACAGTAAAACTGAAAATGCTATGGTTAACCCCTGTAAAATTTAAAGGTAAAAACAGTGAACTAGCATTTCTAGAATTCCCTGCATTGCATTTCAAATTTAGTTTTCTGTTTCTTCTTAGTTTGTATTCCTATCATGTTTATTAGGGTTGTATGTTACATTAATGTTTATTGCATATTTAAATTTTAGTGAGAGTCAAGAATTTTAAATAGGTTAGTATATTAACATTATATCAGTTAATAAAATTTCGGTATTTAACTGTAAATGTATCATAAATCCTAAAGGGTTGTTACACTATTTGTTTCAGGTTGAATTCTGGCAACCACAGCTGCTGTTTTTTACTGTACATTTTACTGAATTGTTTTTGCAGTGTAGTTTATTTGTCAGTACAACACTGGAGTTAGATTTATATAACATATTTAATGTTTTATTCAAGGTTACTGAATGGTGTTAAAAACCTTAATGTGAAATATTCTTGGTACCTACATTGTGATGAAGTGACCATGAGTTGCAGCGCGACAGCCTGAGACTTCAGCATCAGTACAATGGGTCATATTAATAAAATGTAATTTTATTTTTAAGATATTGGTCTAAAAAAGAACACTGCATATTTAGAATAGCAGAATTAGTTTTACTTGTATAATGAAAGATAAAATAAGTCTGAGATTTGTAGCAATATGAATAATGTATTACCCAGGCTACATTTATTTTAATTAGAGTTACATTGTAAAAATATTACTATCATTTAAAAATAACTATTAACAGTATATATTTCAATAGTTTTTAAAAATGTAATTTATTTGTTTGATGCAAATGCTGAATATTTTAGCATCATTACTCCAGTCTGTTATATTATTTGCTGATTTGCTGCTCAAGAAACATTTCTCAGTATTATCAGTGCTGAAAACACTTCGTATTTTTGTACAAACCAATGCTTTTTTTCAAGATTCTTTAATGAATAGGAAGTTCAAAAGAACACGAGGTTGAAGGTTTGATTCTCAGAAAACACATATGACATAGCTTATTAACTCTTTTTACAGCAATCCCTGTTCTAGGTGTATTACGGTAAGGAAAGCCCTAGCGCCTGTCCTGAATGAGTAACTGGAATGAGTAATGATGATCGTCATAAACGGAAGGATCAGAGACAATATAGATCATATATATGTAGATCAGGCATGCAGATCGTGTTTTGACCATTTTGAATCTGATCAGGACAAAGTAGGTTAGTCGGTGCCTTGATAACACTGTACACAAAGCAGCACTGCAATAACAAACGCTGTTTTATCAGGCGTTACTGGCATGATGAAATGAAAATGAGACCAATTGACCAATCACCGCAGACTAGAATCACACAAAGGTATGGAGAAATGAATCGTAAAAACAAATCGTTTGGGGGTCATTGAGCAAAAGGTAAAATAAATGCATTTTATAAGACAATAAAAGTGTTTTGAGACATGCCTGGACTCCTAAAACCAAAAAATATGAATCTTTCAATCCCATAATAGGGGCACTTCAAAGATTCCGACAAATGTATGCATGTAAATGTTGTATCCTTATATTTTTTTCCATGGGGCGGATAAAAAGAGTCGAGGGTAAACGGAATCAGAACATAGGTCCCTAAAAGCTTCAAGAGCCTCAAAAATGAACCTCTGCGTCAAAGCTCTGACACCTCTTTATATTTTATTCTCAAATGGCAGCCTTTTTATGTGTCTGTTTCCTTTTATATTGACTCACCTTTTTAGTCGGCACTCTAATCTTAAGGAGTTCTGCCTCACGACTGAGAACGGACCAGGGAACATGGAGACGGGTGAACCGGACCGTTCTCATCTTGAAAGAGAAGAAGAATAAGTTTAAAGACTGGAGTAATGCACCATTGAATAATGCAGTCAAATTAGTTTGCAGGATGCAACTGAAAACCTGGTTCAAGATAAGGTGATTGGTGCAAACACACACACACACACACACACACACACACACGCAGTTTAAGAAGCAACTGTTACTAAAATGGCCTTATTCAGCGTGGATGAATGACACACACACACAAACACATCAAACACAAACACCTCTGGCAATGAGGATCAACCATAATCTGCCTTTAGGCTGGAGACAGCCGCTCTCAAATTTAATCCACACCAACATAACACAACTGATCTACCACCATCACACCACCAACAATCAAAGGTACACCCACATCTCAGCTTTCACATTTTGCTCTCATCAGTCAATCTTTATGCTGAAATGAACCCAGGGGCCAATTTCAGATCTATACAGATATCAGACATATCTTTGCATCTTCAAATGAATTCGTTATTTTAGCTAGTTATGGAATATCAAAAAACACTGGTTTACCCGTCAAAATCATTTGCAAGTATAAACATAGAATTTGCTTTATGCTGATAATTAAAAACATTGCACATTGCATTATTAGTATTATCATGGAAACACAAGCTAAAAATCATAATGGACCTAAAAATGGGCTTTATTTTCTTCATGCAAAATATAATTTCTTTTAGGCTGAAATATCTAGTCGTTTCTTTCCGCATAAGCATGTAGTTTATTTTAAGGTGTACTCAAACCTGGATAATAATAGGGACTCTCTTTGGATTCATGAGGATATTACTTGAGTATAAGCTTTTTTTGTGGAAAAAGCTGCATGAGTCAACCAATCTACTGCTATTCAGAAATACTAAGCTCTCCCTGCTTCAACTTGGGAAAATCCATGATGCAGGGGGAACCGATCATCTCTTGTGACAACCACAGTTGCATCTGTCGCAAATATATCACCGGGGGGTGACCACTGCAGCATTGCAGGAAAGCAAAGAAATGCTTTTTGGCATCTGTTAACTAGTATTAAAACATGCTGCACTGCTTGAAAATGAAAACTAGCTCCCCCTTCAAAAAAAGATAGACTTTTCTTGGTGTGGGAGGGTTTGGGCTTTTTCTAAACTGGGTCTCCAATTCTTAAGTTCCAAGGTCACCTTGGGAATCTCTTGATTGTGTTCGTTCTGTTGGTTTTGCACTCAAAACTGAGCTCATCCCTGATTATTCATAGCTCAACAAACCAGACAATGATGCATTATAATGTTTGTCAGGAAAATGATCTAGAGATACGCTTCGGCAAACAAGAACACACGCAGACTATGTTCAGAACATACTATGCTACTCAGGGTAATTTTGCATTATGCATATTTTTGCATATGCATATAATATTTATCTGATCAGATTAATTAAGCCAAACAACCCCTTTTTTTCTTCCAAATAAGATGTGACACCACTTGTGAAATCACACACTATTGTATAAACGTTTTGAGTCAGTAAAAGTTTTTTTAAAGAAATTAAATTAAATTGATCAAAACTAACAGAAAAGAGATTTATAATGTAAAGTCTTTAAATCAAAGAATCCTGAAAACAATGTATCTTTTCTTTTTTATTTTGCATTACAGGACTAAATTACATTTTAAACTATAGTCAAACAGTTGTGATAATATTTCAATGAGTTTTTGCTTAAAAAAGCACATACTTGTTGAACATACAAGAGTTTAAAGATTAAAAATGCATGTAAGGAGATCAAATGACAACAATTCAGCCACGTTATTTCTTACTAAAAATGGTAGGCAGAACAGGATTATGCAATGGGCCAATATTCCAGTATTCTGAATGCACACATAAACACAAACCTCTTTGTCATGTTCAATCTCCAAGCCTTCCTCCTGAAGTCCTCTTTCAAATTCCTCTCTAATTTTATCTTGTAGTTCGTTTCCCGGTTCCATTGCTAGCCCCGCCTCCAGCACCGCCTCTGAAATGTCACCCTTCGTGCTTCTACGTGAAGGGGTGGGGCTTTGAGACGGCACGTTACCGTTAGAGACAACAGAGTGCCTGTGTTGGGACTGGCGTCTCTTGCAGTGATAAACAAGAACGTAGTCCACTCTTCTGCGGCCGTCTGCAAAACACAGCCCTCCTCCCGGACCAGGGCCCGGCTCCTCCTGAAAACAGACACAAGCATTCTTCAGCTCAGTAACATCTAGGCACATCTGCATGGCTGTACAGCGAAAGCTGTAATTACAGATTCCTGGAGCTCTTTCAAAGCTGCATTGCGTGTAGTTGGCGGTTTCAGCAAAAAAATCGAGGATCTGGGTCATCCACTGATTGGCTGGTGGTTCAAAGCTTTAGGATGTTCCTGTCATACTCATGTATGATTCGAATTCTGCTTTTTAGCAAGTTGCCTAACTAGGACGGCCCCTGTGGTTTGCAAATTGTGGATGAAACCATCTGATGACTTGGCTATTGTGGTTTTTTATAATATTCTTTTCACTCTACAAAAAGATCCCCAAAAATATTATGTTCAGATATTTTACCACAAATAAGAAAAGGTGAAATTAAATCTTATATTTTGCAAAATTATGTTTTGTTCTCTAATTACTAACATGCATTATCATTTTCATAAGCAAAAAAAAAATAGAAAAGTTTTGTTATTGTAAAGCAAAACATCAACAGTTTACTATGCATAAATATTTCAGTCATGCAACTAAGATTTTTTAAATATATTTTTTTTAATAAAATACAAAATATTTTATTTATATTTTATATTAATTACATTTTTACCGTATGATAAAGAACTTTAGAATAACCAAGTGAATCTGAATATGAATGCTGTTGAATAGTGAAAATGCCTTGGGATTTCTTAAGGCTAAGCAATGGGAACGTCTAGTGTAAATATTTAAAATGCTTACTAAATAAACTGTGATACATTGAAAACACATGGCAAGTTCTACTGAAGCACACTGAAATCTCAGAAAGAAAACCTTATTACAATGAAGTATAAATATTTAATTTATGCATATGAGATGTTTTTTCATTGCACTTTTAATTTTTTTAAATATAACATTTAATAATAAAATGCCTTAAAGCAAATTCTAATTTATTAATTTTTTTTATTTTGGTTCCACCAAAGCATGTTGAGATCTTGTGAAGTGTTTTCCTCTAGAGAATGGATTCTCAGACTATAACTGTCTAGTAGTGATATGGATTTTTTAATAGTAGATGCCAATATCTAAAGATCTTTTCCCACTGACTCCAACTTTGTCTTTGTGTGAACAGCTTACAATTGCAAAACCATTGCATTTCCGTGTCACCTTACTTGACCCCTAGGGGTCCGTGAACCTACTGAGTCTATTGAAAAGATGCACATAACATATGCAATGCAAATATTTTAAAATGTTAGTTAATAAGTTAACACAAAATGCTCTAAAAATGATACATGTCTTTGATAGTAAGCAACATTTCTGCATTACAAATTCTGCATTAGACAACAGAGATCACGCACCGTGTCCTCAGCAATGTCGTTGACATCATGCCCGCCGCTGGCCATGCCCTGCTGGCCCAGTTCAGAGATATCTCGGGCAAGACAGCGGAGTTTCTCGCTCTGCATTGAAGAGGGCTCACTCTTCACGGCAGAAACACGCATGCGCTCAGGGGCCCCGTTCCAATTTTCTGTTAGATAAAGATATTCACTGGTTAATTTTGATGTCTAATAACATATTGCTGTCCTATTTTATGGCATTTTTCACTTATATCTGTTTCTTTGTGTGCTTTGACAATGCATGCCCAACAATCATGCCAATAAATTGCTTCAAATTGAAATGGAACTGAGAGAGAGTGAGTGAGAGAGAGAGAGAGAGAGAGAGAGAGAGAGAGAGAGAGAGAGAGAGAGAGAGAGAGAGAACGCAACCATTTAAAAGTAGAGGCTAAAAACCTTTCAGCACCAAGGACAGCGACATAATTGAAGGCTGTACGTCAATACAATGATCAGAAGCTGTAAAACTGACTCTTACACCTTCCTCTAGTCTTTTTTGGAACATTCTCACACCTGACTAAAGCGTCACTTAAATATGCCTCATGCCTTCAGGTAAACAAACACAGGGATTCATGACTCTTAGAGAAAGCTATAAGCGCATTTACGCCACCTGACCAAAGCATGCATCACCACAGTCAATTTGAGCATTTATTTCCCAGTGTTTTCGTATCAAAACACAGCTTCCATTCTGTCGCCAGTGTCAAAGAAGGAAAAAAAGATTATAAAGTGTATTTGATTGGTATGAGAAAACAACACATGGCGTCAGATTGCGCTTGAAATAGCTCCAGCTTATTGCCCCAGCTAATTATACAAACCCCCTCCGACACACTGAGCCCTCTCATTGTTTTCCAAAGCAAAGGATGCATTTTAACACAATTAGTTGCAACGTTAACGAGTGTTAAAGTGTGAGAGGCAAATAATGTCGTGAGCCTCATTTCAATTAACATCAACGACCAGTTTGGTGCCACTCAAATGTTCAGTTTTCACCACATCAGACTAATTGATTATAAATGCATGAGTACATGAAATAACATGCATGCTTTTGCAACAGTTGAATATCAAACGATAAACGAACAAGCCAATTTATTCAAGGGCCAATTACACAGACATACAGCAAATTCATTTTCCCCTTTGGCTCAGAGAATCCAATGCACTCGCGCACAAACAATAGCGTCAACAAACAAGGTCCACCGGAGTGTTAGGACTGGTACTCACCCGTAGCAGAGGGCGACCTGTTCAGTGCCATGTTCATGTTCCCGGTGATATGGTGGACAATCCGCTCGCGGCCCCGCGCAGCTTAACGCGCTCGTGCTGCTCCCGTTAATTCCGTGAAGCGCTCGAGACGCTCAAACTTCCAGCGCGCGTGCACCGAGAGAACAGTGACAGCCGACACAACCCCCCTCCCCCTCACACACACACACACACACACAAACAGAAGGTATCTCTCAGAAACAGCCGCTAAATGCATGTCTGATAATTACGAACTAACCGAGGGAAATATTTAAAAACATAAAAATATAATTATAATATGGTTTATGATCAAGCATTATATTAAAAATAAATCAGTAGATTATAAAGGAATGCAAATACTGTCATCATTTAGGCTGTTCACCCTCATGCTGTTCAGAATCAGAGTTTCAATCACTTTTTAAAAGATTCATTTGGATCCGTTCACTGATTCATTTATAGTGACTCTTTCAGCAGGCCAAGCGCCTTGAGAGGTTGTGAATCATTCACACAACCGATTCGTTAAACATACAGCGTTAACCAGGTCTGGTGGTCGCTTATTAAATGTGTAAATCTAAAAAGGGGCGTAAATAGCGGTTTCTTCACAGTCGGCCAGAAAATGAATCATTCATGCGGTTCGTTTATGAACAAGATGACTCCTTTGATTCAGTTCGTTCGAGCTATGCTCCACTCAAAGAAGCGCTGAGACCAAATTCTTGTTACTTTATAGACATACAGTAACACCTGTATTTAATGAATCATTTACATCTTGACCAGGGGCGTTGCACCAAACTCTGGGCCCTATGCACAAGCAGTGGCCATGGACCTCTGTAAGCTCAAGGTTCACAATTACAGCATTTAATACATCAACCAACTGATGCATTTACCCAAAATATTAGCATTTACATTTATTGTGATCTTAAAATTATATTTCCTATAAGGGGCCCTCCCCCCACTTGGGGCCCTGGTAATTTAGTCCCACTTTTCACCCAAGTACGACGCCCCTGATCTTGACTACTGATAATTAATATTCCGTATGTGGGCAATACATCCGTCATCTTGATAACTTATTGCATTATGAAAATAATTTTCTTTAAAAGAAAAAAAATATTGGTATTTAAATCACTTGACTTTTTATCTGACACCTCCTCAGCTCATAAGGCACTGTGGCAAAGGCAGCATATTTTAATTATGCATGTGCCTATATTATTTGAATGGTGTAGGAATACAGAATATATCGTCTGGACTATTTTTATGACACATAGGCCCGGTTTCACAAATGGGGCTTAGCTTAAGCCAGGACTAGGCATTAGTTAAATTAAGATATTTAAGCAACTT
>JAUMHQ010000081.1:17386005-17409468 GCA_032361165.1 Enteromius paludinosus
AACCTTCCAAATAAGGCAAAAACAGACTGTTTCATTCTAGGGTCAAATTCTAGGGTTGTAAATGGACCTGTAAAATATCAGAGAACAATTTAAAATATTCTCTCAATGCATTATATGGCACCTTTAAAACACGTACAGTATATATTGAAAGTATTTACATGTAAATGCATTAATGTATTTATTTTTTTATATTTTATATTAAATCTTAATATATAAACATAACATATTTTCATTAAATATATACCTGCATGTGTTTGTATTTATATATACTATATAAATGTACACAGTACACACAAATATATTATATAAAGAAAAACTTTAATTAATCATTTGACAGCACTAAATATATATACTGTGTATATACATATATATATTTTTTTAATTCTTAATTTAATATTGCATGAATTTAAAAATAATAATAATTTAATTTAGCTTCACTCAGTACCATTCTAAGGTTTTGGGTCATTTTTTTCTTCAAGAAATTAATACTTCTATTCAGCAAGGATGCATCAAGTTAATCTAAAGTGAAAGAGAAGGCATTTATAATGATACAAAATATAAATGCTGTAAATGCCCAAAAAATATTAATGGGTGCAGCTGTTAATAATAAATGTTTCTGGAGCAAATCAGTATAATATAATGACTTCTGAAGGATCAGGTGACACTGAAGATGCTGAAAATTCAGCTGCGCACCACAGAAATAACTGACTTTTAAAAATGCATTATTTACTATTAAATTGTAATAGTATTACAGAATATTACTGTTTTTACTGCATCAAATAAATGCACCCTTGCTGAGCGTACCTTCAAAAACACAGATCGTCTCACCAACCCTAAGCTTTCGAAGGATAATAGTGCAGAAAATACATATTTACATAGAAAAAGTCAATCCCCAATACTCCTAGACTGAAATGTAAATCTGAGCTGTTTCGACTGAAAGAAACTTGCATCTTAAAAACCCCTTAAGTTGCACACCAGTAATGCTTTTTTCTAAAGCATGCTTATATAAAGCGTCCTAATTGAACTAAGGCCTAATAGTTAAGCTAAGTCCGGGCTCATATTTCTTTGCACCTCGATTGCAATGCTTTTTTGAATTACATGAATTGTGTCGCTGAAGTAAGGTGTTCTCCATGTGCGCAGATCTTCGGCATGATCTTCAGCATGATGCTGTGCTGTGCCATCCGCAAGACCCGGGAGATCGTGTGAGGGTCCGGTTGCCTGGGAAACTGCCAGTATATTTGTGTTGCATGATGTCTGTCCCAAAGCGCTGTCTCGAACATGACCTCATCAGCTAAGAGCCAGTTAGATCACAGCATCAGGCGCACAATCTCTACACGTCTCTGACTGGAATTCACTCTTTTTCTTAGTGCAGCTGTATCACTGGTTCAGACACGAGTAATGAGAGAAAAGGGTTGCTCTAGCATTCCAAGCCCGTCCGAAAAGGCCTTTAAGTCTGACTTTTTATATTTTTTTTATTGTTCATAATAGATTTTAAGGATTAACCATTTGTTGGCTTTATTGTACTCGCAGTACTGCTTGATATGAATTGTTCTTGATCTTTTCTAATGTTTGGTGAGTAGGGTCGGTTGATTTACCCACATCGGTGCATACGGCTCAAATAAAAGCCAAATTATTCGTGAACTTGGTGGTTTTATTTGTCTCTTTTTTTTGCAGTACCCAGGATGGAGTGTGTTTGCATGCATCTGTGTTAACAGCCTTCCCTCAACAGGCTGTTGTTAGAGTCATTGTGAAAGGCCTCGATACCCAAAACTGCACCCATAATTCCCATAATCCCGGCGTCACTCCATTATGTGAGCGTATACAACCTCTCGGTTTCCTTAATCTTGTTTGTATCATTTTCTCTTTCCGTCCTTCTCCCCCGCTTCTTCCTGTTGACCTTACTTGGTCTCAATTAGGACAGAATTTGGCGACTGGAACAACTCGTGTACGCTTGGAAATGGTTGTCTCTTGTCTTTGATTTTCTGTGGTCTCTATGCTTCTCAAACAAAACACTGACGCATTGGGAAAAAATGTTTATCTGCGCACGAAGTGACAGTGTGACTCACCAACAAACCCAAACAGACCCAGCAACAAAGAGATCAGAGAGTTTGAAATCATATTAAAGCACACACCCATCAAAACATTTCCTTTGCTGTGATTTTATTAAAAACTCTAAAAATAGGTTTTTTTTGTACACACATCTACACACTTAAACCTATGCCTTAGCCTGCTTCCTCATATATATATATATGCGCTTTGGAAACTGGGTGAAATAAGTTTTTAATTTATATTTATTTATCTATCTTAATCTGTTAATTTATCTTTTATAATGATTGAAGGATAAATAGAAGCAAAAATATTTTATATATTTCATATTTGTTTTATGCAAATTTGAATAATATTTCATATTTGTTTTATTTGTTTTGTTTTATTCAACGTTTTATTTCAAGTAATATATATATATATATATATATATATACAGTACATATATGACTCATTCTATAATTGCGGGTGCATTTGGTGTCGAAAGTCTGTTATCATCAAACTCTGTTACCAGGGTAGAGTAACAATGCTGATAATAGTGTTGATGGTTTTATTAAATTTTTTCCAAAATCTCCCCTTGCTGACATAAACGCTAAGAAAACAATGCACTAATGAAAACATGATTAAAAGAGCTTTAAATAACCCAGTGTGAGATCTGTAATAAGTTGTTTTGATGTTGTGGTAACAGAGTGGACGTTCTACAGAATAACTCTCAGAGAGAGCTCAGATACTTTTCAGAGCTTCAAATCTTATCAGTGAGTGAAAGTGACATAATTTTTTGTAACTTAATTCTGAGAGAAAATGCCAGCAACTGAAAGGCAAAATATGGTTTGGTAACAGAGTTGATGCAAGATTTAGAGGGACACATTTTTCTAAGAAAAAAATGTAAAGTTGTATTAAGTAACTATTTAGGGCTTTTATAAATAAAATGAGTAACATTTTGCCAAAAGAAAAGTACTATAAAATATTTTGATTGCATTTGATACATGATGGAAAAAATACACTGACTCATGATTTTCAGCTACTTAAAATAAACTATTAAATTGTTACATACTGTAACATCTTGTAATTCATAACAATTAGTAAAGAATAATACTAAAATAATTAAAAATATATTACTGTTTGGGGAAAAAAGCAGAAAAAAGAAAAAAAAAAGTGTTGTCTTTCTAGGGAAAAATTTCCAGTTGGATTGATTCTTTGTAATTATGACTATTAAATAATTCTAGGAAATAATTGACATACAGTATATTGTCCATCAGTGTCAATCTCTAAAAAACTAATTACAGCAAAAATTGGTAATTAATTATTGCTGTATTATAAATGATTTATTTTTTTTATTTTTTTTTTATGTGATGTTATGTGATATTGTGAATTGTGTTTAGTAGTAGCTGGAATTTCCCCCTCAAAGATTTCATATTCACATGCAATTCGACAAAACATGAACTCTGTTGCCCTCTGGTGGTCTTTATGATTAATCATTTTGAACCAGAGACAACTAAACAAACAAACTTTATGATTCGACAACAAACTTTACAGTGGACTTGTTGTACAGTGCTGAACTCTAGTTGAAAGTCATATAACTAATATTATTCTGATGCTTATCAATTAAAGACGTTTGACTTTCTGATGAGTCTTAATAGTACAGACTTCCTGACGTCTGAAGTGAAGCTCCATTACACTTTTAAAAGGTTTGATCACTTTAATGCAGCTGCAGGCTATACTAAAACAGAGAGAGGAGGTGTGTTACAGAGCCTTTAAAGCTCTCCTCGTCCACTTCAGTACAAACTGAGCAGATGCTGGGGCTGCACTACTGTCTGCATCCAAATACAGCCTGTGTGCATCAAGGCAAGTCTTCAGATGGTACAGGTGGGCTTCCATTTTTACATGTTATTTCTTAAGATTTTACTCAAGAAACGTCGGTTACACTTTACAAGAATGTGTCATCTGGTAACATTAGTTTTTCTTGTTAATGTTAGTTTACAGTGTTTAACTAATGCATTAGTAAATGCTGAAATTACCATTGACTAAGATAAATAAATACTGTAGAAGCTAAAGTAGTGAATCTTTTGTAAAGTGCAACAGAAATGTCATATGCATAAAAGTATGTGCATTGTCTTCAATTTTTTTATGCATTTTTAATTGAGGCTTGTGCATTAAGCATTACTCTTAAATTGGATAAAGTAGCTATTCAGGAATTAAATTTGATTGACATTCATAAAGATTTAGTCAATGGGTTGGTTTTTGTTTAAAACGTTATTTAATTAAAAAAATAGTGCTAAAATACGTTTTTGTGTACATAATATAAATGTGTGCACTGTGTATATTGACATATACGTTCATCTCTCTGTCTCTATATATGTATATAAAGATTATGCTTATCTATATTTATGTATAATATAAATTATATGAATATAAATGCATGTAAATGTTTTTTTGAATATAAACTGTGTGTCTTTAAATATGCAGAATAAATATACACAGAACACATATATGATGTACACAAAAACCTTTATTTTGGATGTGTGCGTATCAAAGCAATTAAATGCATTTTTTATTATTTAAATAATTCAATATAAATCTATATAAAATGCAAAGTAATGTATAAATACATAAACTAATGGGTATGTCATAGTACCTTTTGCACCTTATGTTATTATTTTTTATCAGATTCTTAAATGTTTTTATTAAATAAAATGTATTACATCTTATACTAAACAACTGAGGTTTCTTCAATGCATTTCTCAGTACTTTGCAATGCATTTCTTCTGTTGTATGTTTATTGTCCTGCGTATGAACGGTCACTAACGTCATGCGTGACTTTCACCACAGCAGCTCCGTGTGCAAACACACCAACCAGAGGATGCAACACTCCTGCCCCACATGAGGCAAAAACTATCCCGGCTGTTTCTCAAGTGCGGGGGGTTTCGATCAGCTCATGAGGAATGAGAATCGGGATTCATGGCATCCCTTGAGACCCCAACCGACCTGCTTTTCTGCACTAACCGTAGGATTGACCGCTGCCTGACCACTGACCGCTGCTTTACCTACGAGAGTCTCTCAGGTGGGACCCCGATCACCGGAGATGGACGATTTCACTCCGTCACTAATGGTTCCTGCTCTTTTCAAATGCTCCGATCAGTGGCTATATTAAGACTTTGAATAAGGTCAGCAATGAATAGCTTTGTTCTCAGCATCATATCCCAGTGGCGAGAGGTAACTGCTTGTTTTTTTTTGTGTGTTTTTTTTATTGCACTTTGCTTTCTTGGACTGTTTAAACTTGCATAGGATTTATATGCAAAAGTCAATGCAAAAGTAATTGTGGTGGAAATCCTTCTCTGCTTGACCTGATTTCACAGCTGTGCTCCCTTTCTCAGAGCTGTATGTGCCTTTGACGTAGAGGGAAAAGCAAAGGACAGCAGTCTTGAATTTCTCTAGTGTGCATGAGTGCAAGCTCAAATCTGGTGCAAATGGCTGAAAACCCAGAAGACCCCCTAGTATTGCTGGAGATCTTGGAAGTGCTAGGTGCATGCCGTGGGAGCGTGTCGTACGCAGATATTTGCGTCTATCTGAGTGGACGCTTCAGCTTGCAGCCGCTTCTAGATTTACGGAGTCTCTTATACTCCACCGCCTGTAGAGACCCCTGCTTCCCAGCCACCCTCTTCCGAGAGCGACTTCACCCTCCCTGCAGCAACCGGCTCTCGGCAGCCGCCGATGTTGTCTCCCTGTTCAACCTCCTCATGCACACCCGCATGGCTCCTTCATACACACAGAAACTTCAGTCTCTGACGCCCTGTCAGGTCTGTGGGAAGGGATTTGTGCGTTACGACTGGCCGGCCGCTTTACCCGTCACAGGAGGAGGCACCGCCTCTGAGGACTGTAAATATGAGAACCTCCCTTGTGAAGCGTTCAGTCACAACACAGAGGCTTCACACGCTCAGACCACCTCCGCGTTGGTCGCTCAGCCTCACTCACGCATGCACAACCGGGACAGCATGCAGAATGCTCATTCTGGGGATGTTTCCATTGACGCGGTCAATCAGGAAGCTGGGAATCCCCCGGTGACCAATCAGGGATCTCGCGTCGCTCGTTCTTGCTCCCAAAAGAGGAGTGCCTTTAAAGAAGGGCTTCACAAAATTCCAACGATATCCGTGGAAGACGTCGACCAATCAGATCGAAGCCCAGATGGACCAAGATCAGTCGGTGAGAACCTGGTTTATGCTCACCAAAAGAACCCATATCCAGACCCTGCAATTTACGCATACGACCCGGCATCACATGCGCATCACCATCACTCGAGCGCATCTGAACCGGATGCACACATGGCCGACTCGGAATCGTACGCCGCCGCCTCGAACCCCTACGACCCTCAACATCAGTGGCGCCAGTCGAAGCACGAGAGTTTGGACGAGCTCCAGACCTCCACCTACTTCGGCCCTTCGTTCTCCAGCGAAAAGCACCAAACGCCTGCTCTTCAAATCAAAAGCCACAGCTTGGACATCGACAGCAGGACGGCGGACGAACGACCAGAACCGGAAACCACCGCGCTGCAGAAACCCAGATCGGAGCGCTCTGTCTTAGAGAAGTCAGGATTACGAAAGCCAGGATCTATGAAACTTAGCATCGACGGTTCAAGCTTCGACATTCCCGGTTTCGATCCTCGCATCGTCAGTTCGGTGCGGGACACCTTCAAGCGGCTGAGCGGCATGAGTTTGGATGCGTGGTACGACTGGTCACCGAGCATTGAGGGCATGACCAGCGTCGGCACCCAAACGGAGCCTGCAGATCGGCGCGCTTTACGAAGCCTCATGCTCGCCGATAAACTCTCCATCGACAACCCTGACATTGGCGAAGACGACATCAGCGCCATCTTCCGCTTCCTTGACGACATCAGCATGTGCGGCTCCATGGCGGTGCTGCCAGGGGAAGGAGGCGGGGCCCAGGAAGGGGGCGGGGCCGGGCTGCCAGAGAGGCGTGAGCGTTTGGGAAAGTTACGGAGGTTGTTTCACTCCTTGGAGGCACCTGAGGAGGGCGTGAGATGGGGCGTGGGGCGACTGCTCCAGCGGGTCACGGAGCTGGAGCAACAGCTCGAGCCGATCTCAGAGCTACGTGAGCAGCTGGCCATCGTCCTCTCCACGCTGAACCGTCTTGAAGAGCGGGAGCAGGTTGCATGCCCACACGTGCATCCAATGCACTTACAGCCCCAGCTCACACCCCGGCCGAGCTTGCTGCAACAGCAAGGGTCCCCGAGGACCAATTTAGTGGCAGAGGGCGTCAACGAGGCAGCGGCGAAACGCAGACGACTGTTTGTGCGCAGGACCTCCAGGAGCCATACAGAGAGCAGCGGATCAGAAGCCCCCAGAGAGTGGAGCATCAGCTTCAGCAAGGAGCCACACATACAGTCTGTTAAGGTAACAGGATAAGAAACATATACAGTGATGGTCAAAATTATTAGAACGTTAGTATTTTCACCAGCTAAAAATGGTTTTAAGTCAGTTATTTCTATCTTTTGCTGTGGTGTGTCACATTTTCAAACGTTTATTTTGCCGTTAATTGTAATAATTCTGTGAGGAGTCTGACAACAGCCAGATCCCATCATCCATTTTTTTTCAGAAGTGTCTTAAAGACATTGCTACAGTTTTTTGTCTGGAGCTCTGTTTGTTCTGTTTTTTCATGTCACTCCAGATCTGTGGCAGAGCTAGCATACTATTCTTATCTGAAACATAAAGAAACTAGTACTACTAAGAAAATAGTAAGATGCTATAATGTTATTCTGAATTCAGCCTCTTCAAACAACAAAATAAGAGTCAGTAGCCAATAAAAGGGTTATATCTCATTTGAAAAGTCTTGTCAGTCATTTTGTGCACTTAGGTACATATAAATATAATTTCCTTCAAAATATTATCCTCACAAGATTTAAGAATCATACATACAAAAAAATGTGTTATATATATATATATATAGATAATGCTAACTTTAAGGCTGGCCTCTTAAATAAAAAAGTAATCCCTGCTACATTCTTATAAACCTGATCAACAAGTTTCATGCAAACTTGTGGATTTCACGCAGCTCCAGTGCTGCTGTCATTAAAGCAAAAGAAGCATACTTTTAGCTTTACTTTGTAATCAAATTGCAAGAAAATTATATTATATTAATGCAGAACAAAAAATGTGAACATACATGCATACATGGACTTTTTGTATATAATGTATATAAAGACTGGATGAATATTTAATCATAAAATAAACCTTGTTTGGCTTCTTAGTCAGACCATTTAGGTGGAGTGCATAAAAGAGAGGCCTCTGTAGTGCAGGAAGTGACGGGCTTTCACCTCATGCCACCTGAGACCCACAATGCACCACGCCGGACATCTGTCCACAGCACTACCCAGCATGTGACTGAACGGCCAAAAGTGACCTGGAGCCAATCAGATTTAACACCGCTGGATTTTCAGGTGACGGCTCCTAATGAAATGAAGTATTTTGCTATTTGCTTAGGTTTTGCATAACATGTTTTATAAACCTGTGTTAAAGGAAAAGTTCACCTGATCAAGAGCCTGATAATAACAACATAATAATTCACAATTAATCCACAGGAAAGTTTAAACAGTAAATCATTGTAAAAAATACAAGTCCGCTTTTCATAATACCGCTTATTACAGTCTCATCTGAGTCAGGAGAGAAACATGCACAGATTAAGCACCAAACAGTTCTAAACAGATATATTTGGTGGATTTTAATGTAAGAGGTCAACAGACTCTTTCACTAGATTATTATCAACTGGCCAGAAGCAACAGCCTGAAGTGGTGTGGATTATAGTGATGTTTTTATCAGCTGTTTGGACTCTCAGGACACCCATTCATCGCATAGGATAAAAAAGCAAGTGATAAAATGCTAATTTTCTCCAAATTTGCTCTGATGAAGAAGCATACTTCATCATGGATTGCCTGAGGCTTTTTATTTTCAGCAGTTTTCATGTTTGGTTGAATTATTCCTTTAATCTGGGATAATATTTGTTATTTTTAAAATTGTCAGTATTGTTTTTACATAAACATCATTGGGCTCTTGGGGAACCTAATCATTAAAGGAGTAGTTGACTCAAAAATGAAAATCCTGTCATCTTTTACTCATCCTCGAGTAGTTCCAAATGTGTATGAATCTCTTTTTCCTGTCGAACACAAAGGAAGATATTTTGAAGAAAGTTTGTTACTCTGCTTTGGTCACCATTGACTTCCATGGTATTTTTTTTTGTCCTACTTTGGAAGTCAATGGTAACCAAAACAGCCTGATTACAGACTTTCTTCAAAATATCTAATATCTATGTCTCCTACAGAGTTCATACAGGTTTGGACCTATTCGAGGGTGAATAAATGATGGCAGCATTTTCATTTTTGGGTGAACTATTCCTATTTTACTATTTCAGAACATGAAATAAAACATAGTGAATGTTCAGAGTGCATATTGGTGCAGATAAACCTACAGTTACTCAGCTGTTTTCTATACATGTTTTGCAGGCCCCTGAGTCTTTGGAGTTCTGGACAGACGAGATTTACACCCCGGCGTCCGACACGCTCCTGCGGCGTTCGCATTCGTACACCCGCTGCAACAGGAACCAGGCGTACCGTATCGCTGCCCTCAGCATCACTGCCACCATCATCCTCATCCTCATCATCGTCATTCCTGTCAGCACCGTGTAACGTGCATGCAGTCCCATTGAAATGTACAGTACGTGTTTATTCGAAAATATTACCAAGATTTTAACGAAAGCATGAATTTGTCAGGAACCTAAATCGAGAAGCATGGCAGCCTGTCCCATTGTAAAACCTATGCAAAATAGACTGCATTTCCTGAAACCTTCAGCGGGCCTCTTTGGAGTTTCCCTACCTTTAGTTTTGTTCGAATTTAGGCTGGGTTTCAGCTTATTCTGCAGTTTATGGCTTGCGGACGTTCCGGTATGCCCTCTTTGTTGACGGATATTAGGGAGTTCCCATTAGTCTAATGTAATTCTG
This sequence comes from Enteromius paludinosus, assembly GCA_032361165.1. Lineage (NCBI taxonomy): Eukaryota > Metazoa > Chordata > Actinopteri > Cypriniformes > Cyprinidae > Enteromius > Enteromius paludinosus. Next base: position 17,396,054 of record JAUMHQ010000081.1, read on the forward strand.
CTGAAACCTGAGACGGCCTCCACTTGCTTGCACAGCGGCACACGTTTCTCTCTTGCGCATTTCTGCTCTCTCTCCATTTAAATGCTTGGAAAATACATTATTAGTTGCAAATTTACATGTGGCTGCACTTTAAATCTGCTAAATGTCCCCCCACGTGTTTGGAGGAAATGCTGACGCGCGAGTGATATGAATCTCTCGTTTTCGTGTGATGCAAATTCTCATAACTGACCCGAATTCGTGGTGAGCTCGAACACCACCAAAACAGTGCTACAAAACGTAATCTCCTGCCTGGCGAAAGCTTAAAAGGAAAGAAAAACGAGCCTCCAGAGATCCAGAATGGATGCATGATGGTGGATCAATACCGGCACACATTTTCAATTTGCTGAACAACAGCACTAAACTTTTTAATGGGCTGTGATGGGGCTGAGTGAGTGCGGGAGGGGAGAGCAGCGTTTGTCCTCTTTTATTGAGCCTGAAGCTTCCTGAGTCCTACTTCTGTCGGCTGCAGCTGATTAATGAGTGATTTGCTCAGGCAAAAGGGTTTCCGATTGGAACTGATGGGATTTTTACATGCATTTTGATCTATGATCACTACAGAATGAACGATACCTCAATCAATTACGCTTTTAATGATCAGATTTGCAATCAAAGGCCAGTAAGTGATCGCCTGCGACACAAGCAAGTGTTGACAGCCGCTCAGAGCAATTTAGCAAATGCATAGTAAGCCTTGGCAATGCTTTCAATAGCTGTCATGTGAAGACAATTGAATGAGATGTCCTATTTTAAGGAGGCAATGTTGGAAAGGTTTTGATTGACATTTTTTGTGTCCCTTTTGCCTTTTCATGATCGTATAAACACATGCATTTGTGCATTGGGATTTTTCCTTTTTCAGGGCACTTTTGACTGTGAAAATATATCTTTGTCTCTTCATAAAGCTGGTTTTGGTTATTCCACGGGATTGTGTCTTGTGTGTCTTTTTTCCCCCCCTGCAAGTTAAACAAGCAGGAAGCCGCAACGGAAAGCAGGTGGATCATGACAGTGGTCCGAGTGAAAGCTTTTCTTTAATAATATCATGCTGCTTGCTGCTTTTCCCAATGCAGTTTTAATATTTCAGAGCACTGCTCTCATAAACGTGTATTATCTATTTATGATCTGTCAGTTCCGTTATTGACGTGAAAGCACTTAACCGCACTTACACACATAGTCTCTGAAGCTCAAATGAGGCTTCCTCCTAATGTAGTTTATCTAAAATCTCCACCGCCTTTATCTCTCTGCATACATATAGTGAAAGTGATTTGGTTTCATATTTGCAAAATTCATTATACAGATCGGGCGCAAACTGATTCCAGTGAAACTTGGAAGAGTGAGCTAATTTAATTAGAAAAGCCAAAGATATTAATACAAGACTTATTGAATTAGATCATTTCTCATAGCCTAATTGAATTTCTGAGGTGTTCATTTAATCAAGGAACTTCTATACATTCAGCTTATTGTGTATACTTTTTTTATTTTGTTTTTATTGAAGATATGCAACTCTTAGAAACCTTAATACCTTAACCCCCAATTTCACAGACAAGGCTTAAGCTAGTCCCAGACTAAATTGAATGTTTGAGCTGTCTCGGATGAAAATATCTTGCTCTGACATATCTTAAAACATGTCAGGGTCATTGTTCTGTGTTAAGATGCACACCTGTAATATCTTCTTATAAGGCATTTTTGTAAAAGTTGCTTAAATATCTTAATTTAACTAATGCCTAGTCCTGGCTTAAGCTAAGCTCTGTTTGTGAAACCGGGCCTATAATTAGTAAATTAATCTTAAGGCCAATTAGTTCAGCATCGCATTTTAAATGGTTCACAAAAATTAGGTATTATTAAGAGCTGAATTCTTAAATTATTACTGGTTTTTAAAACTATGTTGGTGTATTGCTGCTTGAAAAACTGAATTTCCCAGAGGAATCTTCCCGAGGGATTAATAAAGTTCTAACTAACTAACTAACTAACTAAATATGTTATTTACATTAATTTCATTTAAAAATTAATTATAACTAATTAAATTAAAGGAATGAATCAATTTAATGCATAGCCTAATTACATATTAATTCGTGTAGGTCATTTAAAGAGGGCATTATTTTTTCACTTGCTTAAAAAAAAAAAAAGTAAATGGCGCTAATCGAACTGGAGGCAAAAAGACGAACTTGTTGCCTTGAAAACGTAACACACGCAAGCGCAGTAGCGCACACGTGTTGTTATGCATCCATGGTAACAGTGTAGAAAGCCCTGTAGAAAGCGCGTTTAGATTCTTATTGCGTTGTAGATTATATTTTCTCAGTTATCTGGCTGGCTGGCTTTCCTGCGGTTGTGAAATGGCTCATGTCAGGACCTATAACCCTCGCGTCCGTGTTGGCAACTGGAAAGAAGACGTGACATTAGAAGAGGTTTGTTTTGACTCATCTCATGCTTGCTGGTGTGAAGTCCAGACAGAGAACATGCGAGTAAATGCGCAGTGTCTCCGCAGGAAACTCTCAGGAACTTCATCCTGCAAAAAGACCGAGGCGAACTCACCGTTCAGAAAGAAGGAGATCTGAGACAAAACATCCTGAAACCAGTAAATAGTAAACCTACCTGGAAAGCTCCAGTACTGTTTTGAGTTTTAGACACTCGTGTTAAAATGCTGTAAAATGAGGATGCTTTCAAAAATAATGCCTTAAATAGACTGAATTGATCAATTAACTTCTATTAACTAAATCAAATAAATCTTTGCTTTTGATAAAACAGCTTCAGCTTCATAGATTTTCAGCTAGCTTTCTGTGCCGTCTGCATGCGAGACTGAGTCTGTTTTTGTGTTTAGGTGAGTTTATCAGTGTCGCAGGATGGCTTTTTGCACTTTGGAGACACTGTGATGCTGGTGAACTCTGGAGGTGGAGAGCACAAGCAGCGAGGCTCCTGTGTCCTCAGCATCATCGCCGACAGCAGTAACATCACATCACGGTCCGACACCAATCCGGTCCCCCACCTTCACGGGCCCCTCCAAGTAGGCGGAGCCCACAGCATGACCCCTTGTGTTAGAAACGCCTTTATCATTACAAGGTATCAGTACAAGCACGATCAAACTCGCTCAGTCGCACACACATAGTAGCTGATCTGTTTTATCATCTGTGGTCTGTGTTCAGTGTTGATGGGACCTCAGATGGAGAGGTGCTCAGATACGATCAAAGCTTTGCCCTGAGAACGACCGCAGGCTTTGCCGGAGAGGTAAACCAGCCAATGGCATGTATACAGTTATACATACATGTAATTACCGACTTCCCACGTGTCTCAGCATTGCAGTGTGTTGGGTTTCTCACAGCTGTTCCTGGCCAGCGATCACAAAACGTTTCTGAAGTGTGCTAAGAAGTCTCGACTGCAGGAGTTGAGCCTAGTAGAGGAGTTTGATTTCCTGTGCTGGTGGAAGGTGATTTACTTTGACCCCCAAGAAAGGCTTGAAAATGAAGGATACCCTGTTCAGGTTCACACTTTCAATTAAATCTTTTCCAGATGTACTTCTTGTTGTTATGTTATAACTCAATAATGCGGAGTGGATGCTTCGTTTTGGCAGGTGAACAGCAAGGTTTTGATTTCCCACTGCAAGACCAATCAATGTCTGGCTGCTCTAGGCAGTCACATCCTATGGTAATATATTTCATATTTTAAGAGTAAGTGATTCATATAAAGTGAGCTGACAATAGCTAAATATTATAAATACTCCATCAGCTCCTATGCAATTAAATACACTCCCGTTCTACATTTTCTTGTTGAATATTTGTTTTCACATTGCTTTTGCATTTAGTGTATTAAAAAAAAAAAAAAAGGATATGTATATTACAATTAATGTTTAATAAAATATATTATTTAATTTGTATTATATATTATGTAATTTTATAATCTTGCCTCACACACTTTGATTTTTATTAAGAATTGTATGTATTATTTTTTATATTATTTTATGTCATTTATTCATTTTAAATAATCAAATACCTGCTTTAGTTAAAGAACAGGTCTGTGTAATGTTAATTCTGTGTAGAATAATTGCTAGTTATTAATTTATCTGTGTTTTGTGTGTTTAGGACTCCTTTTGGTAAAGAGTATGAACTCTCTGCTCACACCTTCTTGGACTCTCATAGAGCTGAGCGGGATGATAACCATTGGCTGTTTTTCATGGCTCATTCTTCCAATCAAAATCAAAGCCTGATGCAACAAGACTCATACATAACAGATGAGCAGAGAGAAAACCAAGAGGACACGCAAGTAAAAGAGTGCAGTAAAAATGACACCAATGAATAGTTCTGAAAATACAATGTTTTATTTCTTTAAATATTTTATGTTAGATCTCTGTGAGCGAATTCTGTGCAAAAAGTAAAGATAATTCCATAAAGCCCCCAAAAGGAGGCGGCGTTCCTTCTGTCCTCACTGCTGTTGACTGGAAGTTTCATAAACATGCTCAAACACACATTTACTGTCTTTATTTACCAAAGAAAACTGTTTCACACATTCAAGCTTATGCCCAATTCAGATTCTTTTTTTTGTTTGTCTGCTTTGTGTTTTTATTTCTTTTATTTTTCCGTGCCTTTTTCTTCTTGTTTCTCTCTTTCTTTCTTTGTTCTGTGGTCCGGCCGCCCTTGGTCACCTACACAGAGAACAAGAAATCATATGAATTGTGTCAACTGGGACTTTATAATTCGCAATTCTGATTTTCTAACTCGCGATTGTGACTATAATTCCCATTTCTAACTTTATAATTCACAATTCTGACTTTATAGTTCGTAAAACTGACTTTATGACTCGTAATAGTGACTATAATTCACAATTCTGAGAAAAATAGTTAGAATTGTTTTTTTATTCAGTGCAGTAAACAGGTTTCCATAGCCGTATTCGTGTTGAGTGATGCGTTAACTTGTCCAGCTCTAAAATCAGCAGCAATGCAGTAAATTGATCATAGACAGGTAAAGACATCTTTTCACCACAGGAATAAAGTATTTCACAACTACTGTTTTCTCTTATATTTTTTATCAAACAAATACAATTTATTCATTTTTTTACAAAAATCTGCAATAAATATCAACTGGAATTGCATGTTAACTGTAAATGAAAAAAAGCTTCTCTTTAATCATGCTGACATGAGGAAGTACTGTTACGGTGGCCAGCTGGAAATGGTTTTTGATTAGCTCCTCCTCCCTCATCATCTCGTTATCATGTGTATTTAAAGAGTTGTCTGCGTTCCAGTCTTGGCCGAGCATTGAGATTATCTTGTGTAAAGCGTTTCCTCGTCTCGACTAGTCTTGTGTTTTGTTCATTCCTGTATGCTGTTGTGTTCGACCCTGCCTTTAAATAAAACCCTGCATTTGGAATCCGCGCGTCTCAGTCCCCTTCGTCACAAGTACACTTAAATCAACATTGCACAGTAATTCCTGTCGGTTAAAGGCCAGTGAATCACAGCCGAGCAACAGCATGATTGAAACTGATATTGCTTAATTGTAAGGAATCGAGAGACAGAACAGAGAAGCTACGTTTTTTAATAGGTCACAGGTATAATACAATCAGCACGTAACAGTCATATGTAACCAACGACATGATCATTTATACATCAACACATATGCAAAAATAAATAAGGATTTGGAAAAGGAGATATAAATAAAGGGTTCAGGAGATAGGGAGGTTTAAATTGCTAGTTTACGTTTTTCCACTCGCTCCATTCGCTCCACTGAGAGAGGAGCAGCAGGTCTCTGGAGCGGACCCTCAGCTTTGTGATGGAGCCCTCGACTTCGATCTTTGACCCCTCCCATTCCTGGCGCGTCAGCTGAGAAGATACAAAAGCAAGAAACAGGGTCATTGATTACTGCCCGTTCCTTAAACAAATCGAAAGCCTTGAATGTCTTATGGATTCATATATATGTATTTTTTGTTTGTTTTGGTTTGCCATTCAAAGTCAATATTATGATAAAATTCATACAGGCTTGCCCTAGTGAAAAATATACTTAAATGTATTTAAATTACATTTATTTCATGCTCGGTATGCTACAAATACATTTTCATATTTATGTACTTGCCATGCAATTGTACTTTTAGTATACTTAACTGGTATACCTCAAGACTGCTAAACTGGAACAACTCACTTTGTACTTAATGCACTTTGATTGTGCAGAAGTAGTCCAATTAAAGACATACTTAGTATATTTGATTGAAGTGGAAGTATACTTTAGATACACTTTAAATATTTAAAGGGCGATATTACACAATCCTCATTAAACGTGACATAAACACGCATTTTAGGCTTATTAATAAGAAATATGCATTGTGCTCAAGTGATACTCTAAAAGAAGTTTCATTCAAATTTTTATATCAGTAGGTCCTATCTGTCAGTAAATATGTTTATAGATTTGAACTATGCTTGGAATGAAATAAATAAATTTTGAATATATTACTTTTTTACTAGATTGGGATGTAATTTCAAATGCATTTTTGGTGATCGGAGTGTGTGTGTGTGTGTGCACCCGATATTTATCACGTTATGGGAACCAATTGTCCCCACAAAGATAGGAATACCAGCAAAGTTTGACCTTGTGGGGACACTTGTTAGGTCTCCATGAGGAAACAAGCTTATAAATCACACAGAAATGAAGTGTTTTGAAAATCTAAAAATGGCTGTAGTTTCCTGTAAGGTGTAGTGTAGGACAATACCACATACAGTCTGTACAGTAGAAACACCATTACACCTATAGAGAGACCCCAGAAAACATGTAACCCAACAAGTGTGTGTGTGTGTGTGTGTGTGTGTACCTTTCCGTCGTGTCTTATCATATACTCGATCTGATGCTTCAGAGGAAAGAAACTCTGGGGCTCCGGCCAGTTCGAGGGAGGCTCCACCTCTAATTCTATGACTTGATTGTCACTCCCCTCGTTTTTTATAGTGCAGATTGAAATGTTCGGATTCACTGGCTTAACTGGGTAAAACAGATTAAACACATTCGCTCAGTGATGATGACCAGCTTTTCAAATGCAGAGCCCACTAGAGGGCCTCAGAAAACTTAAAATGACTTTTTTTCACCAAAATTCAAGTGTAGATTATGAGTGTAGATAACTATCCTTGCATGGGATTACTAATACTACCAACTAAACACTTCCCTCCCTCAACAACCTATAACTTCCCATGGGGACGTTAACTATCAAGCCAGCAGATAATAAGCAAAAGAAGTGGTGTGTTCTTTTAATACAAAACACTTAACACTTCTTTTAGACTAAGTATCAACGGAAAGGGGGTGAGATGTCTTTCTAGTAAAGTAGTGAGGGCTAAACCCTTTTGGATCTTTACTGAAAGGTTAACCAAAAGTGGATCTGTATCAGTATCTATTTCGAAGGCATCTTTCAAAGATTATTATATTTCCGTCCAATAATCAAGCCATTTAGGACATTCCCACAACATCTGAAGGAGGTCTGCTGGTGATTTCTAGCACGTATTACATACACCGCAAGTCTAGCATTGGTATAGTAAACCCTATGTAGAATCTTACATTGTATAAGCCTATGTTTGCACATATAGATGAGGTGTGAGTGAGCTCAAGAGTGTAGATCTAACCTTTATTTTGGACCAAAGCAATAGAGCCAAGAGTTTATAAAAAAAAGCAACTTACTAATGAAATCAGTTGAGTTGCATGAACTGCATTTAACTGCATTTATGGCTACCATCAACGGTTTGCTTAACCAACATTCTCCAGAATATCTTCTTTAGTGTTTAACATATTAAAGAAACTCACACAGGTTCTGAACAGCTTGACGATGAGTTAATGATGACAGAATCCCCTTAACCCTCATACTCACTGATGTCTCGTAGGTAGAAGCTGTAATCAGTTTTAATATAGCAGCATGTGGAAACTGCCTCCCCTGTTATCAGCAGTCGCTCGGACTCTTCAGAGTATAAATTGGTGGAATGTGGGAGAAGAAATACCCGATCCACAGACTGTGACACCCATTCTCCATTATCCCTGAATAGAACATGCATGCGTGGTTAAGTAAATGGTAAAACAAGCTTAGTGCATATGTGGGTGTTTCTGATACCTTGCATTGCGAATTCTGAAAGCAAAATCATCTGTAAGTTCACTGGAGGTCCATGCACATTTGATTTTTTCAGTGCAGGAAAATGTCTCAGCTGTGCAGTTGATATTGACAGCTGAAAAGGAAGAAAGAAAGCTTTGAATACTTCGACCGCGTCCACAACCGAAAGTAGCTGCCTTCCTGCTTTGTGCGGCCCAGACAGACAATGACTCAACAGGCAGCTTTTTTTAATGAAGTTACTTTTTAAGGAAACTAGTTTCGAGCGGTTGATAACGTCACAGCTACGCTGTTGCAAAAAATAGAGGCTCTGAGATATGTTTTTTTGCTGCGATGATTGCCAGTTCTGAATTTGCACCAAATATTATAGAATTTCTTTGGATGCAGCCTTTGACATCAACAACAAAGGATCTTTAGTAAAGGTTCTTTATTGGCATCGGTGGTTCCATAAAGAACCTTTAACATCCCTTTCCGTTCCACAAAAGGTTCTTTATAATGGAATGTTTTGCACACCAAGAAAACAGGAAGGATTTGATAAGCTATGCATGATGTATTTATTATTTGCATCAAGCATATGTTTTGTACCTGTGAGGACACCATCAGTGAGAATCACTGATCCAGAGTGTGTAAATTTAATAACTGCCTTTTGTGAAATTAGATAAGAACTCATTTATTGCTTAATTGCACACATTTTATATGATGGTCCTTCCTGCCTCTGTATACACAGGCTCTCATTCAGCTATTAAAATACTGTGGTTTTGCGGTTTAAAAGACTGTGGACAGTGTTTTAATGTGTAATGTATTAATGTAACATCAGATGGCTGGCTCTGGTCATGGTTAATGAATATCAGCAGGCCTCATCTTTGTAAGATTAACACCCTTTTGGGGTTTTAGGATGATGAATGCGGCAATAAAAATGCGGCAATCTTCACAAAGATATGTCATGTAGTGAAGAGCATTAATGCTTAAAAATAAAGGATCTTTATGTGTGTTGATGGTTCCATGAAGAACGCCCATAAAGGTTCTTTATAGTAAAAAAAAATGGTATTTTCTAAAAATGGTTCTTTCAGGAACTTGTTCAAAGGATCTTTGGGAAACTAAAAATCTTGGCATCATTACAAAAACGCTTTGTTTTTAAGAGCTAAGGTAATCTATGGCATTTCAGCGAAAGCCCCCTTTTGTAGCCTTTATTTAAGAGTGTATGCATGGCAAACCTTAAACAAGCAGTATTATTAACCATAAAAAAATGATCATTAAATAGGAATGTTAGATGGTGTTCAGCAGATGTTCCCACCTGTAGTTTCTTTAGACATGTCGAGCAGGAGATAGGTGTAGTCTTCAAGACCTGTATCACTCCAGCAGGTGTAATTCCCTGTTAGGTCCTCCTCCATGTCAATCATGGTCAAATCCCGCCCACTGAGGATTTGAATGTTTGTTGGTGATATGTCCTCGTACTCATGTCTCCATGTGATTTTGTCTTTATCTGTTTTACAGGTCAGGGTAACGTTTGCCTTTCTCTCAGCAATCACAACTGCATAAAGAGAAACGACCCAAAACACAGAATGAGTGCCAGAACACCTGTGTGTGTGTGTGTGTGTGTGTGTGTGTGTGTGTGTGTGTGTGTGTGTGGAAACTAAATGTCTGTCAAATGGTAGTAAAACCAGTCAACTACATTGTGACCATCTTCAATAATATGTATAAAATAAATAAATCAATAATTTTTTTTTAAATAATATAATAGATATATATGTTAAGTATACTGGTCTGGGTAGAATCCCAGTCGAGGGGGAATCCCCACTCTGATATAAAAACAGTGTGTGTGTGTGTGTGTGTGTGTTTACTCATGCTTAAATAATGAAGTGGTCAGAACACTCACATTTCTCAGGCAAAAAGTTCTGAAAAAGTGCCGACGTCCTGGTTACGCACAAACAGACGAGGAGGATGAACTTCATCAGACAAACCATCTGGAGAACGAAACACAAAAACGACTTACTAAAATTATTAATGAATTGAATAGTCATGTTCTCTGAGCAAAAAGTAAAATATAAAATGTTTTAAGAATTTAAGCAGGTTAATACATTCATCAATAATAAATGTAGCATTGAACATCAATAATTAATGTTGCATTAAACATAATAAGTCTACTGTAGAATGAACATTATTCTGTACTGAACATTAATCTATATTAATCATAAAAAATAACAGTCATAATGAAAATATACAATAATTGTTAATTGCCAGGATTAAAAGGAGGGCGTCTATGGGCCAAAAATAAAAAGATGGAACATTTACATTTTCAATATTTATAACATATCAAGTATAAGGAATGCATGTTTTTTTTTTATTTGTTTCATTTTTATTTATCAGTTACTGAGGTTCATTTAAATGCTCCAAATTAAGTCAATATTAATTTTTACAAGTATAGCCTACATATAATATGAAATCGGGTATATATATATATATATATATATACCCGATTTCATATTATATATATATATATATATACACGCACAGTTTTAAATACATCTTATCTTTAATTAAAATGAAACCGATGGGATTCAATTAAAAAATACCAGTCATCATAAAAATATAAAATAGTTGTTCATCACTAGTATTAAAAGGAGGGCGTCTATGGCCATGGGGAAAAAAATAAAAAATGGAATATTTACATTTTCAATATTTATATTAACACCAATTTAAAGGAATGCATTTTAGGCATGTTCTATGTTTTATTTTAATTTGTATATTTTTTTGTTTAGTTAGTAAGTTATTGAAGTTGATTTAAATAATCCAAATGAAGTTAATATTAATTAACATTGTTAAAAGTACAAATATTCTCACTTTTAAATACACCTTATCTTTTATTGAATAGTGGGAATAAATTGAAATGAGCTGGATGTGTAGCTCGTAATGCACATCTTACCTTCGCTGCTGTTGCGTTAAATTCAGCGCAGAAGTATGTGAAGTATGATTGCGCGCGGCGCGTCGCGTCGTCTCGTGGGGTCCGTGCCTGCGCGCGCTTTTATTCCTAACATTCCCACCCCACGATACACCCACGTAACAACCCGTGGGTCTTCGGATTCTTAGAACGAGTTCCCCGTCAGCACAGAATGACCAAGTGTTAATGACTGCTGAATTACTCTTTCCCCTCTCTGTCATCACTCCTATTATAGAGCAGTTTCACGTATCGTGCGACCTTAACAGCACATTGTAGTGCAGTAGACTCTTCAAACAAAAAACGATTTAAAGAAGTCAATAGTAAATACAAATATTTGAGTCACAGCCATACGTAAATACTATTTCACTCCTTTCATTTCAGCGTGGTACTTGCTGTATCCGTTGTAAATTGCCTGTGAAATGTACTAATATCAGTGTGCTCTTCATGTCCCTTGAGTATAACATTCTGTAAACTGCTATCTATACTATACCATGCATGAGTGAACAAAACAAAGTGAATCATAAAGTCCCTAAAATGAGGAAACATGTCTCTCCCCTTATATTTACTGTGCTGCTGTAATATGGTATACATATTAGAGTTTACATATACTATTGTAGAATCAGAAATTAGGCAACATTTTTACCTTATCTTGCACAATACAAACTATCTTTGAATCATTATATTGACGGTAACACACTATTGTCAGATGTCACAGATTAAATCAATCAATAAACAACTAAATAAAATGCTATTTTTTTTATCTTATCTTCAAAACAATGCTTTATATTTACTATATATGCTATTTTAATGTATATTTTAAGGATTGTTATTAGATCCTAAACAAATGGCTTCTCTTTTTGTAACTTGGTTGATCTTTTCATGCTTTTCCTTACCAGTAACTGACATTTGAGTGATGCTTTTCAGAGCCTTAACTCAATCTCAGTTATTTCAGTTTTAGCTTTAAAGAGTTGGAAGACGAAACTGAGATAAGAGAAGTTGTAGCGTTTGGTAGAACTGTGCTCTTGTCTTCAATAAAAAAGTCTGCCAACCAGGACACGACCAGACTTTTAACCACAAGTGCAAATATAAACACTATTAGTGAGAGAAATAGGGAAGTGAGAGGGTTACAAACATCAAAGAAAGATGTGAAGTTCAGCGAGTTTCTGTACAAGCGCTGAATTCAGAGCGCTTACAATTTTGCTGCGTAAATAAAAGTTATAGTTTGCACTTTGCATGCAAGTCCCTTGAACTGGTCCTAATTTAAAACAGTCTCTGTCTTGCTCAGTCTGCTTGAGTTCTAGCTAAAATATCGGGTCTGAATTTCCCCTCCAATAAATGTGTGACAGAAACCAAATGTGTTGTGATGAAAGGAGATAAGACGTCTGATAAATATCTGCGGTGAAGGCAGTGTAACTGTGTAGTACATCAGTTCCTCTGTTCGGGCTTTGCTTTGCAAATGAACTGAACAGTGCACTTCTGTATACGGCGCTTGGGGGAAACTGTGCCTGATGTAGGCGGCTGGCGGTTTGGGGTATTTCAAGAGGCGAAATATGGATGTTTATTGCATTGTGTGTGTGTTTGTGAGTTGGTGAAGTTGATTCCTAAGAGGTTTTTTTAAAAGGGAAAAGGGTTGACGTCATTCTGGCAGCCCCCCTGATGTCAGACACAACACTTTCCTTAGTAGTGCAGAGACTCAAACAAGATATCAGTCATTAGGTGTTATTAAGATTCACTTGTATATCATGTGCGTATTGTAAAGGAGATGACATCTTTCTATGCCTTGACACACTTCTGTCTGGCTCACACACGTGTCGCAAATTGCTAAAATTAGGGAGTTGCATTGAAACTCAATTTGGGGCAGTTTCATCCAGTCGAGTGTTTTCAGTCCAAAGGTGCAAAGCTGCTTTTTTTGCCACAACTTTAAATAACTTGCTATCTTTTGAGGAACTTGGGCTGTGATTCTCCCCTTGGTATACGTGCCCACGTCCTGAAAGCACCAAAGGACACATAGGTACTTCTGCTGTGAAAAATGCTATTTGACTAATTAATGCTAAATTTGATGTTTCTGTTTCACTTAGGACATACAGTATGCCAAGGAATACATATTCTGAAAAGTCAAATGCCCTGTTAATTTCTAGAAAGCCAGAATTGGCCTGTCCCTTGTCTAAATATCATGTGCATGAAAGTACCGAACAAGGCCAGTCACTTCTCACTCTTCTCTTTCATTTGGGTCACATGCTGTACATTCCTGTTCACACAGTTACCTCTGACACCTCTACACACTTCCTCTGATGATCTATCTATCTATCGATCTATCGATCTATCTATCGATCTATCTATCTATCTATCTATCTATCTATCTATCTATCTATCTATCTATCTATCTATCTATCTA
>JAUMHQ010000081.1:17420304-17431289 GCA_032361165.1 Enteromius paludinosus
TCACGTTTATATTTAAAATATATTCATATATATATAATATAAATTATATGAATATAAATGTATGCATCTTAATATTTTCAAAATATTAGCTGTATGTGTGTGCCTTTTATATGTACATAATAAATATACACAGTACACATCCATATTATGTATTTTGAATGCAATTATTCATTTGACAGCGCTAATATATTATATATATTCTTAATGTGTGTGTGTGTGTGTATATATGTATGCAAATAAATATAGTTAATCAAATTAGCACATGCACATACACACTAAATTCTAATTTTAATTTATAATTTTAGTGTTTTGATAAGACCAGAAATAGTGTGTATGTTTGTATTATTGAAAGTCTGTGTGGGATTTCAGTGTTCACTGTTAATATTCTTGCGAAAACCATTCCATTAAGTTCTTGTGACAAAACCGGAACTTCTTGGAATGATAAAAGCTCCGGGAAATTCTTAGACTGGTTCTCATGGTGTGTTGAGGTTGAGAGTTTGGACCACACAACACCAAAGTCACCCAGAAAGGGAGACCTCAATCGTAACCATAAACCAGAGTCCCGAGAGTCCTGACCAGATTATCTGGCTTCGAGGAATTTAACATCCCAGTATTTATTTCTTGTCACAATGGCTTTCCATGAAATGATCCTGAAATGAAGCTGGAGGGTGTTTTTGTGTATTGTTTTTTAGGCACATCTATGACCCACGCTTCTCTCGCCCTCTGCTCATGGTCGGGGATATTGTGCTTGGTGAGTTTCATATCGCATCATCCGCACATGAGCAAATGAGAATGAAGAAGTGAACTTCCGCTTGCAAAATAGTACTGTTTTTCCTTGTTTTTGTAAGGTTTGCTACATGTGAAATGTGTGTGTGTGTGTGTGTGTAGATCTGTATCAGGAGGTTTTGCACGAGTCGCCTGAAGTCAAGCGGCTGCTGCAGAATCTTATGGAGGTGTTGGGGAAGGAAGGAGAACTTCAGCAGGAGCTTCTGGAGGTCTTGGGAATCCTGGACACAATTTTTGCATCTCTGACCCCCAGAAAAGTGGTCCCGGCCCTTGCTGCCCCACCAGCAGCGCAGGAGTCTCAGCTACAAGCCGCCTGACACTCATTACTAAACACTCTCTCATGACGCAAACGAAACATGCTTTTCTTCGGCAGAGGCGTGGTGAAAAATGAAAGGGAAAACAGAAGGAAATAAACACGAGGGGCAACTGTGGGAAAGACATTGAACAATGCCGCTGAATAATCAGTTTGTCATCCGTTTCTGCTGACGCTTGCAGGATTTGAAACCTGTATTTTGTATATTCTTATCATAAAATCTTCAGATCTATGTGTTTTGGTTCGTTCTTTTGTTCTGTTATAATCAGATAGCCTATTATAAAATACATTTACAATTGCTGCTTTTGTCTTTCTTGACCAGTATCACTGAAACAAAGAGAAGTTTGTATGTCAGTGTATGCATAACTCTATTTTGGAGATTCAGCAAAAGGCTGATGGAACAATTATTCAGTGGTTGATGCAATAATATAACTTAATATCTGTTACAGCAAAAAAAATCCCCTGGTGAAATAGACGTAGTATTAAATGTATTAAGAATATACTTGAAATTCAAGTTTATAGTACATTTGTATTCCCAACATGCTTATTTAAAGTGCATTAAAAATCTTATTTTAATATATTTCTAAAAAATACTAGAATTACTTTTGTATTAAATATATGCTTAGTTATACTTTTTACAAAATATGCTGAACACAAGCATACTTGTAATGTATTTTTACCAAGTGTACTAGAAATACTTTTAGGGATTATGCTAAATACAAGCATACTTTTAATATATTTCTAAAAAGTATATAGTAAAAATACAATTTTAATAAAAATATTCTTAGCTACACTTTTAAGGAATATGCTAAAATTAAGCATACTTTTAGTGTTACTCTTATTTAAAGTATATTTTATGTGTACTTTGTGTAAAAACATTAAATAACTTTTAGTGGGTTTTTAATGTAATTCATAACCATGTGTACACATACTGCACAATATTTTGAATATTTACGTATTTATAATTTTAAATATTTGGAAAGTTATAAAGTAAAAGTTTAACATTTACAATGTACAAACGTTTGTCAGCTATTTATTAAGCATTGCAATGGCCTGCTTAAAATATGTTGTTACTTTGGGTGATTACATTGATTCATTCATTGTAATAAGCCATTACTAAAATTTTAATTTATACAATTAAATATTACATAACATATACCTACAGCATATATCTTAGATAACATCTAAAATGCAAAAAAAAAAAAACTATTATTAAAATAAGCCGCGTTCACTTGTGTTTAAATTCAAACGATACACTGACTAAACCTGATTGGTTCCGGAGCCACTGAACGGCTCTGATTGGTTCGTGTGATAATGAGTTCGCGCCGGAGTAAGGTACATCAAATATGATGCGCGTGCAAATGTCCCTTGAGTGTGAAAATAAGTCTAAATGTAAGCAGTTATATTATAGAGCGATCCTGTCTCTTTAGAACACTTGGAGGAAGATACGCGATTCATAAGGATTACATGGCGATTTCTTTTCGCTGAACTTTTGAAACATGAACGTCTTAAAACCTCTGTCAGCTGTTTTTAAATGCAGCGCCAGCTTATGAACAGAGCCGTAGATCACGGAGAAGCTGCGCGTTGAGTTTCGCGGGTGATTCAATGGCGCAGCTTCTCAGTGATCTACGGCTCTGTGTATAAGCTGTCGTTTCTTTTGAAAACTGCTGACGGAGATTTACCACTAATCAAAGAACCGGTGTTATTAATATCTACACCTCAAACAACCCTAAACCTACCCTTACTGTTAATGCAAATATAGTAATAATAAGGCTAGTGTAACCCGCTGTGACTCCTGACAGCTTCTTATCCTGCACAAATTTCATGATGAGGGCCTTAATTTTTTGCAGGCACATGTCTGTTTATTTGTGCATATTTTTGGGGTCCATGCACATCATATTTCGCACAGGGGGATTCTTCACTAGAAGGTTCTGACAAGTTTTTGACATTGCACTCTGCTGTCTCGCATGAACAGTTACACCTCACGCTCACTTCCACCACTCTTGACTGCCTGACATTCATTCCCTGACAAAAGCACAAAAGTCACATCACCTGAAAACATCAAATAAACTCTCCCTATGTGTAACATAGATTTACGGCTACATAAAAACAAAAACGTTTTAAAGAATATAAGGACCAATCAGTATCCTGATGTATTTTTATGACAAGAATCGGACATTGTGGAGTAATATGGCATGCAAAAAATTAAAATGGTGCTTGATAACTAGTAATAATTTGCTGGCAACGATTTGACTTGTAATGTGATGAATGAGGGCCAGGTTAAAATGATTATTTTTGTATTATTATTTAATGCGGTGTATTTGTAAAGTTCTTTTAGGGCCAATTTTATTTTCTTTACATTTTATCAGGAGTAAAATATGATGTTAAAGCAAGACAAAATAAAAAATGTGAAATTTATAAGGCATAGATTTATTTGTAATTCGACAAACAGTCATTAGCTATCTTGCCAGTTTTATGGCGCTCCTCTTTTTAGGCTTCTTAAAGGACTGAGTTAAGCTCTTGAAGAAACTTTAACAAATGTACATTTGTGTAAATAAAATTTACTTAAAATAAAACTAAAATTAATTACAAACTGCAGAAAGATGGGTCTTGAGGACGTGGCAGTTCTAAACCAATGACATAATCACGTTTGGATTGAAGTGGACCAATCGCAAAGCGCCTCAGACCACGTCTGCACGGGCGGTCCTGAGCGTAGTCCTCCACCTGATTGGTCCGTCAAACGAGGTTTGAGCGTTATCTCTAATCTGATTGGTCAGTTCAGCGGGCCGTCCTAAGGAAGCGTCTCCCAAACTAATTTGACATCCGGAGTTTTTTAAAAGCAGCCGGGCGGATTGAAACGCTGCATCATTCACCAGGTAAAGTTGCAATTTTGCATAAAAGATATGCTCTAATATACAGTGCTGTGCTTGCAGTTTCACTGATGTTATGTGAGAGCTGAGAGTGTTTGCATGAGGCTTAACGTGGGGAATTGAAATGATGTTTGCATGCCCAAATATCGGGGACGTTCATTCAATTTTACAATTAAAACATATACAACATAAGTTATCTGGTAACATTTTATTAAAATAGTATTGTGTGTGTGTGTGTGTGTGTGTGTGTGTGTGTGTGTGTATCTAAATATATATAATGCATACGTGTGTGTGTATGCTTAAGTCGGTGCGTAATATTTGTAGCAATAGCCAAACTACATTGTATGGGTCAAAATGTATTTATTTATTTTGGTCAAATATCATTAGGATATAAAGTAATATTAGGTTCCATGAAGACATTTAGTAAAATTCTTCTCGTAAATATATCAAAACAGTTTTTTTATTAGTAAAATGCATTGCTGAGAACTTTAATGGTAATTTTTACATATATTAAAAACATTATTGCACCCTCAGTATACATTGATACTGAGACATATTTTTTTGACCCCATTAAAAAAAAAAAAAAAAAAAAGTGTATGAGAAGATGGACCTCCTGCCGCTGTTGTTGTTGGTCGCCTTCTGCGTTCTTGGGTCCTCCAGTAAACCCATGGAAAAGAAGGACCGCATCCATCACGACGCCCCCCTTAGCAACAAGGAGCACGACGATGAGGAGAACTTCGACTACGACCACGAAGCTTTTCTAGGGCAAGAGGAGGCTAAAACCTTTGACCAGCTCACCCCAGAGGAGAGCAAAGAGAGACTGGGGTATACACACACACACACACTACATTTCAATAAGCTCTTCTCTTGAGAAACTTCTCCAGATCATTCTCTCTCTCTTACTATCTACAGTAAGATTGTAGAAAAGATTGACGAGGATCAGGACGGCTTTGTGACCGCGGATGAGATGAAACGGTGGATCAAACACGCTCAGAAGCGATGGATCTATGATGATGTGGATCGGCAGTGGCAGGCTCACGATCTCAACTCAGACACTTATGTCTCCTGGGAGGAATACACGAATGCTACCTACGGCTACATCCTTGGTGTGTATAATGCCTTTATCTAATCTAAATGCATGTGAATCTAATTTGGCTTCCAGTATTGAAATCAAATCAATTTGTAAAGACAGTATCTGTCCTCAAAATAACAGATTTAAGTCAGGAAGAACAATATATTTATTTTCAATTAGCCATAAATCCAGACTTATAAGATGTGCTCATGTCTGTTAGATGAAGCAGATCCCGAGGACGGTTTTAACTACAGGCAGATGATGGCTAGAGATGAGCGCCGTTTCAAGATGGCTGACCATGATGGTGACATGAAGGCCAACAAGGAAGAGTTTACAGCGTTTCTTCATCCTGAGGAGTATGATTACATGAAGGATATTATAGTGCTGGTACGCCTGGATGATCAGAATGCTAAAAATGTCAGTTTCTGTTATGTTTCGTCATTGTTTACTCACCATGCTTTGGTTTACAGGAGACCATGGAGGACATTGATAAAAATGGAGATGGTTTTATTGACCTTAATGAATATATTGGTAAGTGAATTGTGTATTTAAGAGAGACTGGAATGGACAGAAATCAGATGTCTATGATCTTGCCTCACTTTTCCCCTTGCTTGTGTGTGCATGTCAGGTGATATGTACAGTCAGAATGGAGATGCAAATGAACCAGAGTGGGTGAAAACGGAAAGAGAACAGTTTACAGAGTTCAGGGATAAAAACAAAGATGGCCGTATGGATAAGGACGAGACCCGGGACTGGATCTTGCCCTCTGACTACGACCATTCGGAGGCTGAGGCCAAACACCTGCTGTATGAGTCTGACGCAGATAAGGTAAAAGCATGGCGATTCTTCGTAAAGGGTCGGTTTATATATTTCCCTTACTTATTTAACCTTTTTATGTGAATGTTAAAATGTTCTATACTCCCCAATCCCTAAAACTCAAGTAAGCTAATTTCTCATGTCACAAAAAAGATCTTTGCATTAAAAAAATGTTTTAAATGAATGGTTTCAGCCAAAACTGAGCATTCTAGCATATTTTAATCATCCCCATGTAGTTGGAAACCCATGTAATTCAATGTTTATTTGACAGTTTAGCATTCTGCAGATGCTTTTACCCTAGTAAAAAAGTAATGTATTTATTTCATGCTAAGTATAGGTAAGTTGGCTTGAAAAAGTACTACTTAAAATTATTATTATTATTCTGAGCCAAATTTCGGCATCTCCTCCTAGAACTTTCAAGCTAGAACCACCAAATTCGGTCCAGACCTTCAGACTGGTCTGACTCGGGTTGTTATATCTTTTCAGACTGATCCGACTTACGGTTTTCCTAAAAATTACGATGAAAACTGGAAAAAATTCCATAGACTCCCATTCACGGAATGTTCAGATGAGCCAAGACTCTGGCAGCTCCAACTGTCAAAATTCAAATTAAAACATACTGCAGCCAATTAGACTCAAACTTCCCTTCTATGTACTATTTATAACCCATTTAAACTCATTTAGGCTTTCACTCTATCTACTGCTATTTCTAATTTATCTAAATCATGCTAGCAACATGCTAATCATGCTAGTATCTTGCTAATCATAGTAAGATCATAATCATGCTAACCACATGCTAGTAACTTGCCAATCATGCTAGAAACATGCTAGTAACTTGCCAATTATAATAGAAACATGCTAGCAATATGCTAGTAACATGTTAATCATGCTAGCAACATGCGAGTAACTTGCTAATCATGCTAAAAACATGCTAGTAACATGCTTATCATGCTAGTAACTTGCCAATCATGCTAGAAACATGCTAGTAACTTGCCAATTATAATTGAAACATGCTAGCAACATGCTAGTAACATGTTAATCATGCTAGCAACATGCTGGTAACTTGATGATAATGTTAAAAACATGCTAGTAACATGCGTATCATGTTAGTAACTTGTTAATCATGCAAGCAACATGATAGTAACTTGCCAATTATAATAGAAACATGCTAGCAACATGCTAGTAACTTGCTAATCATGCTAAAAACATGCTTATCATGATAGTAACTTGCTAATCATGTTAGCAATATGCTAGTAACTGGCTAATCATGCTAAAACCATGCTAATCACGCTAACAAAATGATAGTAACTTGCCAATTATAATAGAAACATGCTAGCAATATGCTACTAACATGTTAATCATGCTAGAAACATGCTAGTAACTTGCTAATCATGCTAGAAACATGCTACAAACTTGCTAATCAGTTTTAAACTTTCTACCTAGGCTTTTTCAAGCCAACTTAAAGTTTGTCTACGAACTTTACTATCTAGTTTAAATCTATTAACATTCTTACTGACAGATAACTACTGATGTAAACATTTTAATTAAACTTTATTTAGAGTATTACTTGTGCACAATGC
Organism: Enteromius paludinosus; assembly: GCA_032361165.1. Classification (NCBI taxonomy): domain Eukaryota; kingdom Metazoa; phylum Chordata; class Actinopteri; order Cypriniformes; family Cyprinidae; genus Enteromius; species Enteromius paludinosus. Next base: position 17,427,742 of record JAUMHQ010000081.1, read on the forward strand.
ATATTTCTTATTAATAAGCCTAAAATTAATGTCATTTTTAATGAGGATTGTGTGATATTGCCCTTTAAATGCAAAATATTTAAAGTAAACCTAAAGTATAGTTGCAATAGTTCCGCTGTAGCACAATCAGATACACTAAGTATGTCTTAATTGGACTTCAGCACTACTTCTGGACAATTAAAGTGCATTAAGTACAAAATGAGTTTAGAAATTTAGCAGACTTCAAGTATAGCAGTTCAGTATACTACAATACAATTGCATGGCATTTTATTAAGTACATAAATATGAAAATGTATTTGCAGCATACTGAGCATGAAATAAATGTAATTTAAATACATTTAGGTATATTTATTTTTCACTAGTGTAGCCTATATCTATGGTATATATTTTGATCAGTTAATGCATTCCCTGGGAATCAAACCCATGACCCATTAAACACTTGTTTGAGCTACAAAAACTGGATACATTTCAGATTTATTAATTTTTTTTTCTTAAATGAACAGGTTGCCATAATTCTGTCGTTAATTAATGAATAATATGGAGCACTGACTGCTGACAATAATAAATGATATGATTGGTCTGTTTGTATGAATTGTTTTTTTTAACCTTTAGTAGCTGCTTCAATAACTAATCATTCTTTTACTTTCGTGACAGGACGGACGCCTCACAAAGCAGGAAATTGTGGATAAGTATGACTTATTTGTCGGGAGCCAAGCGACAGATTTTGGAGAAGCTCTGGTTCGACACGATGAGTTTTAACTTTGCAAACTTTGCACTCGAAAGCTGCAAAACGAACACTTAATTTATTTTACGGTTTCAAGCATACCACATTGTGAATCATTACTGTTTACACAAAACATTTCTGTTCTTCCACAGCATCTCGATAAACTCCTTTTTTGTTTGGTTTTGGCTTTTTGTGAACTTTCATTAACATTCATCACCGTTGGATTCTGATGTGATTTCAGATGCACTGATGAAATAGTATTCAGGTCTGCTTGTGAAGCTTGTGTGTGTAGAGGTTTATCTGAAGGTCTATAATGCAGCATAATAGCATGTGTGTAACCCGACATGTCATAGAGCTATAACCACCCACTAGTGTTTACACGGCACATTATATGAACACCTTTTTTTTTTTTTTTTAATAGTTATATAAAAATGAAAAAAAGCCCTTATGTACACAACTTTTCTAAATAATATTGAACCACTACATGTATGCATTTATCTCCATTTAGCCAGAGGATTTGGACATGAAGCTAAGTCTAGTAGGATGTTGCATGGCTCAAAATACTAACCAGAAGTTAGTAGGAACATGAAGCAGAATGGGGCTTGGGTGCTCATTGGGTGCTCATTTATGAACCTAACCCCTTGCTGGAAGGACTATTGAATGTGATTCCACCCACAGTAAGAACTTTATCAAGTGTTAGTACTCTCATTAGTAGACTGAACCAACAAAAACTAAAGCTGTTCTTTCCTCAAGTGCCTTTTTCCATCTCCCTCAACCTTCAGACTGCTTTGACTTTATTACGCGAGACTTTTCGTGCCTACCTTCTTTCCTGTGCAATTTGTTTATGACTGAAACAATCTTCTAACATTAGTATATAATAAGTGTATATATGTTTATAACTGAATGTGAACCGTTCATTAAGCTGTGGTCAGGTATTGTAAATACTGTCTTATAGCAGAGAGTGTTTTCTCAATAAAATTTCTGTATTTCTATTAGGTCTCCATTTGTAGAGTGATTTTTCATTTTTGTGCAGATTCATATCAGATCCACTAGAGGGTGACCTGGTCACGATTACTTTTAGGCACCAGTTTTTTCCATTTCTTTAATGTTATTAAGTGTTGTCAATGAGTCCCACACAGGTGGAATCTATGCCACAAGTCTTACTTTTTATCATCGGTAGATTTTATTTGAGTTTGCAATGCAAAGTGCCATTTCAATACAAAGAGCATGTCCGTGCGCAATGATGTACATTATATAATGTAGGAAGGGCACAGCATGTCTAAAAACCATCAGAGCTGAGCAAGAAGTTAGTTTGAAGCTTGCATTATGCTTTTTCCCATCTAACAAAGGCTCATTCAGCGCTCATTCAAGCTCAATTCAAACATGGAGTTGATTTAGTATCACTCAGCTTTCATCATCCGCCGTCATTAGCATCATCTGTGTCTCGTGAGGCTCATGAAGATAGTTCAGATGTGGACTGCTTGTATCTAGATTAGATACAGACTCCTCTTCAGGGCTACTGTCGTCTAAATTTGTTGCAATGTCCTCGTTAACATAATATATGTTAGAGCTCGGGGTGCTGTCCGTCTCGACTTCCAGACGCTCTTCTGATCCATTGTATTGACCTGGATCAAGCGTTAATGCGCTTACATGTGTTTGTGAGTTACTTACATCATGAATGTTTTGTACAGAACTTTCAGCTACTGACACCTGTGGAGCTAAATTGAGATTATCCGATGTTCTGGTACCATCTGTTTTAAAGCTTTCTGAACAGTTGACGGGTTTGTCAGCTTTAGGGTTAATGATATACGGCTCTCCTTGAAAAGTGGAGAACTCTGCTTGTGTGTTCTCTATTGATGCAGAGTTTTGCGTTACTGTTTGATCTCTTTCTTGACTTTCAGTTGAGTGTCTTTGTTTACTGTGTATATCAGATTTGAATCTGTGCTTTCCAGTTAATTGCTGGTGCCTTATTTCCAATGGTTTTCTGTCCTCCAAGTCAATTTTTACATGTGTGTGGTCTGGATTCTGTATTTTGTAGTCTAGTTTGACCCTTTTTAGGTACGTTTCGAGCATTTCTGACTCGTGACAGTATGAGCTGGCTCTTTGAAATCCTTCTATATGGAGATCTGTATCATCATTTTCTAACTCACAATCCATGTTCATTTCTTCTAAATCGGTACAAATCTCCACCTCTGTTGTAAACGTAGTCTCTGGATTTTCTTCACTCTCCTCATCCCATTCTCGAACCACAACGTAGTCGTGAAATGACACGGTTTTATTGTTAAACCGGTTCACGGGTCTCCCGTTGGGCCGCAGTGCCAGATAATTGCGTCTTGGTTCCCGTAAGGCTCTGCTGAAGGTAATTGATGGTAAATTCACAGATGACGGCGGTAGTTCTTCTATTTTGGTGTAGATGCCCTGCTTGCCGTAGAAGGGTGAGGTGGATTGGTCGTACCCGCTGAACGCCTCGTCGTGATATGAGAGCGTTTCCTCCACTAAAGTCATCGGATGGCTCTGGTTCATCTGCCAGAAAAAAAAACAACTCGCTGTTTTCTGTGAAAACATTTCTGTTGTTTGAAAGCACAAGCACAAGGGTTGCTATGGGAAATTTGAAGGAGCACTAAGTAATACTGTCTTTATTTTAGGGAGATTTAAAATGATGCAAACTACAAATCAACATTGAATGTATCTACAGTTTCCACAAAATACCAAGCATAATAAGATAAAATTGGCTGAGCGGTAAATCAGCTTAAAGGTGCCATAGAATGGAAAACTGAATTGACCTTGGCATGGTTGAATAATAACAGTTCAGTACATGAACATA
>JAUMHQ010000081.1:17483995-17506678 GCA_032361165.1 Enteromius paludinosus
GGCAACTACTAAATGTTTTATAACTACCTGACTTCATCATGAATTACAGCAGAAACATGTGTTAATAAAGCATTTATGGTTTATAAAGGATGAAATAAATGTTTACTAATCCTTAACTAATCATTCATAGTGTGTAGTTATTATAAAGTGTTCCCTGCTATTTATTAATCTTTGTTAATGTTAGTTAATAAAAATACAGTTGTTCATTGTTTGTTCACAAAACCAACACACAATGCATTAGTAAATGCTGAAATTAACATTACGATTAATAAATGCTTTAGAAGTACTGTATTGTTTATTCTTAGTTCATGTTAAATAATATAGTTCACTAATGAACCTTATTGTAAAACGTTACCTAAATTGTAATTAAAAAAATATGAGTGTGATCTTAGATCTTAGCCTTAAGTTTATTAATGACAAAACAGTGTTTCACAGAAATAATGCATTGCAAAATAACATTATCGTAAAAATGTGTCAATTGTTTTTAAATGTTTAGCCTGATTATCATAATGCAAAATGTATCTGTAGCACTGTAGTGGTCTCACTTGTTAATGCATTAGTTCAAATTAACAATGAGCATAATATTTCTAAAGCATTTTTAGTACACGGTTCTGAGTGGATTAACTAACACATACAGATAAAATTGTGAAATGAACCTATATAAGTGATGGGAAATAACTGTTTATTGTTAGTTCCTGTAAACTAATTGTATTCAAATAAGAACTTCTTATAAAGTGTTACTTTTATATAGAATTCATTGAATTTTAATGCATTTTAAAATGTTGTCATGTCATCATGAATATGAAATCAAAAGAATAAACAAAAATTCCATGACTGGGAATGACAGCAATCCTGTGTGAAGAGCACTGAAAGTAAAAGCTCCCCTGAAGTCACGAGAGGGCGGTGCCTCAGGTGAAAGGAGGCGGGGTGGCTTGAGGACGTGGGCGTGGCTTCGAGTGTGTGTGTGTGTGTAAGAGAGTAAATATTTTTCACTACTGGTGGAACCTGTCCGTCTGCTTCACCAGAGACACAGAGACTGAAGTGTAGGACGCACAAAGAACAGCGGAGACATTTAGCAGCTAGAAACCAGAAAGAATGCTGGACGGAGCAACGGTCTGGACGTAAGACAAGGATTGGACATCATATAGATGAAGGCGGCATGCGGTGTTTGGGTTTGTTTACATGACAGGTGCGAGTCTGAATGAGTCTTGTGTGTGTTTCTGAGGACCTTTAATGGGTAGAAGCGTCCTGGATATGGGGGGATGTCAGAGTTACAGCAGCTCTGATGAAGAGGATGTCAACGCTCTGAAGGCAAACTACACCAATGTCAGCCTCTTCAAAGTGTGAGTATATACTGCACCTACACACACTAGACAGTAAAATAAGGAATGCAGACAAAGGTCTGCTGAAAAGATAACGCCGGCATATCTTCAGAGAGAGAGAATGTGTGTGAGCGTATCAGTAGTTTCAGCTGGGCTTCGTGTTGGAAAAAGGCTGAAAGTTGAAGGAAACTTCCACGAGTCCATGTGTGTTTGTGTGTGAAAACATGGACCCTCTGCACAAGGGTTTATGGGTAAACACACCTACCGTGGCTCGTGTGTTTACATACCGCACACCCGTGCATGAGTGCATCTAGTCATTTTCAAAAAATGTTGTCTAAAACCAACACTTTCACATAAGCATTCATTTCTACACATGAAGTCATGCAAGTTACAGTATGTATTATTTACAACTGCAGCCAAAAAATTAAACATTAGTGACCCTGGACCACAAAACCAGTCTTAAATAGCGCAGGTATATTCCTAGCAATAACAAAAAATAAACTGTATGGGCAAAAAGTGTATAGATATCTTTTTAGGATTTTTTTAATGTCAAAAATCATTGGGATAGTAGAAATCATGTTCCATGAAGATATTTTGTACATTTACCTACTGTAAATAAATCAAAATGTATTTTTTATAAAGTAACATGCATGGCTGAGAACTTAATTTGGACTACTTTAAAGGTGGTCCAGGGTCATATAGATACACATATACATATATATATATATATATATACAAAAATAAAAAAAAGAGTAGTCGACAAATTCTGACAAAATTGGACTGTGTCCTATGGTGTGACACAGAAAAAAACATACAAATTCGTTCTTAGAGTTACAAATAGCATGAGAGAGGTTTATCTTCAATGTTAGAGGTTTTTACATTTTTGCTGTCACAGCATAGGAGACATTGATATGTCCACTACCCATGTATATTATAAGTGACCATAGTGGCATCTTTATTTCTTAAAAAAAAAAAAGCAGCATTAAATCTCCTCAAGTGTCCACTGCAAATAGTACAGTAATGAAATGTGCTGCAGGTGATACCTGAGGGATCTTACTAAAAATACCTCTCATCAGAGTGGCCGATTTAGACATAATCATGCGGTAATGCAACAGGGTGTGTTGTGAATCTCATCGGCTTTAAAAAAGCGATGATGTACCCATCACTTGGTAATGAGCAAAAACATCTGCGTGTGCAATACACAAAAGTGCAACAGCATTTGCAGATCGCATAAGTGTGGCATACTGTAAGTATCCAGGTGTTTTGGGGCAATCCTATTCCACCTCACAGCCTGTTTCAACCAGTCAAGCCAAGGCCGCCATCTCAAACACACACTATCAGTTATTTCAAGGCTGGATTCAAGTCTGTTTTCTCTGCGTTCACACACTCCGAGCGCTCCGTCAGGTCAGCGTGTGTGTGGTTTTTTCTCATTTGCATGAATGAAAATTACAAGCACCGTCTCTCTACAGTAGAAAACGGCACTCTTTCCAGTAAGAATGTGCTGATTGCTCACTAAAGCTGTCGGAAAACACAGCCTCCTTCAGCACATATACATTAATCAACCAGCCCCATGTGCACACACGACAAACTACATCCCTGTGTGTCCTTGTGTAACGTCACACTGTGTGTGTTGGCAAACTGTTTTCTATTTGCTCAACAGCCTAACTATTCGAACACAAATTAACTAGCAGACGAGCTCAGTGCAAAAGAATTTCACATGGCAAAGCCAGCCAGGCACATACTGCCACTATACATGATCGCATCAGGCTCCTTTTTTTTATAAGTCACTTTGGATAAAAGCCCATTCACTAAATTCGTAAAAGTTCAAAATGACCCTCCGATCCTGGTCATATTGCGTACAGTTCATTAGTGTTTAGTGTAAATGTGTGTATATAAAAATTTAATAAATGACTTTGCTGTGGATTCTCTTGGAATATTCTGTTGACTGTGTTTGTTGACAGAAAGAATAACAGTCTGCATTTAGTCCCATCTGCTGAGGTCAAACCTTACCTGAAAGATCACTTCCTGTCCAGACGCATCACTGATCTTGATCTTCTGACGCTCTCTGCCTTGCCACACGGCCTCGACCAGCAGGAGTGGATAGCAACAAACAGTGAGTGTTCAAACACACAAACAAGATATAAAAAACGAATGCCAGAAACAACCACACTAAAATTAATTAAAACTAATATTTTTGCAAAATGTGTGTATACAGCAGAAATTAAATGCACACATAAGTCAGAGTGCACGTAATGCCAGTTAAACACCCAGTGATTAAAATAACGATGGCACACTCAAAAGTGAGCAATTCAGGGCTGAAACAATAGACTGGAGACGGAAACATGTCAAATATTTCCCAACATATGTATAATGTTCAGAAACACGTAAAGGAATGATGGGAATGTGTCGGGCTTGGCTCACATATCTAGACATTTGAATAAAGGCTGGTCTGCAGCCTAACTTATTCTTACCTGGAACCACACACAAATATATACAAAGACAAAACACAGTTTGAGATCAAAGTTATTTTTGTTTGGCACTGTGCGTCAGGTGTGTGTGTAGTGTGGGTTAACTCATCTAACCATCTCTTCTAGCGGTGTCGTTTTTCCAGCACACCACCCTCTTCTTCAGCGCTCTGTCTGACTGTTGCTCAATGACCACGTGTCCGGCAGCCAAGAACTCAGGAAACATGTGAGAACAACAAACACACCTCATTACAGCTAGATGAAAGAGATCAACTTAATTCACAGCTTAAATACAGGCAGGAACATGTGGCATATGCACACCTTACCAAACATTTCCTAAGCAATGGTTTATTATAGTTAACAATACACTATCAGTTTTATAGTAGTAGCTCTGTAGTCAGTGTGATACTATGATGGAAACTACACTGTAACATATACTTATATACTGTATATGTATATGTGTGTGTGAGAGAGAGAGATCTAATACACACATACATACTGTATGGGTTATGCAGACTCTTCATAATGGTGTTTATACTGTACAAACTGTATGTGTTCTGGCCCTTCATCTACCATACACCTAAACCTACCTATCACAGGAAACTGCATTTTTAGATTTAAAAACCCCCACAATTTATTATGTTTTTATAATTTTTAAGCCTTTTTGATTACAGGGACACTGCAAATGTCCTCATAAATCACCTTCATATTGTAATACCTATCTCATACCCATGACATTATACAAATTTGAGTCTTCATAAACCACATAAACATGCACATACATATATTTATTAGTAGTAGTGGTTGTTATTGCTTGTTTACTTACAGATATGAATGCGGATATTAACACCCAATGATGACAATCAGCATGTGCATCAGCAAATTATAAAATAAAATAAAAAAAACATCATTACATAATTAGCTTTCATGTCACATGCAGTGAAAACAACAAGAAGAGAGCAAAATGCAACTGTATAATTAAACTAGACAAAAAAAGTTTGTCAAGACAAACTTTGGTTGGCTTGAAAAAGCCTGAAAATTTAAAGCTGTTGAAAAATCCTTAAGTTTAAAAATGTATATAGGTTAGATAGATAACTGTTTTCTAGCATGATTAGCATGTTTATAGCACGATTAGCCTGTTAACATGCATATTTTGGACATGATCAGCATGTTATTAGCATGTGGCTAACATATTTTTGACGTGATTAGTAGCCTATATCACTAACATGTTTAGCAAGTGATTAGCATGTCGTTAGCATGTTTCTAGCATGGCTAGTAAGTATTTCTATGATGATTAGCAAGTGACTAGCATGTTCATGACGTGACTAGCATGTTGCTACCATGTTTATTGCATGATTAACTAGTGACTAGCCTGTTTCCAGCATGACTAGCAAATAACTAGCATGTCACTAGCATGATTAGCAAGCATGTTCATGACCAGAGTATGTGAGCGGAGCGGCATGATTTTGCCTGGAGCTTGGAGCGGATTTTCTCTCTCTCCGAGAGCGCTCCACTACCGCTCCAGCCCATAATGCAACTGCATTAGATTCATGTTGTGTAAAGCACAGTTAAGCACCAGTGACAGAAAGATTGATTTTCTGAAATACTATTTTAAAGAAGGTTAATAAAAAATGCAAATGTATCTTAAATGACTACAAAGGAGAACGCGAGTGCGGGGAGGTGATTACAAGTTAAAAAGGGCAATAGCCTACATGCATTTTTTTTTTTTTTTGGCCACTTGTTTAACTTATTTTAGTTTAATTATTTTATTTGATTTAACGTAATGTTTTTCTTCTGGTTATTTATTTAATCTAGCCACATCCAGCATTTGTATTTCATTTTGTTCAAAATTGAGCTAAACGATAGCCAATATATATTTGGCTTGGGCTCATATAGCTACTGTTCTACTAAAACACGTTGATGTTTTTCTCAGAGTATTGTATTTGTTTATCACTGAATGCACAGAGGTTCGATATAAAAATAAATAACGAAAAATTAGAGTGGAGCGTTAATTAGAGACATTTTTTATGGAGCGAGGATCAAGATCTGGAGCGGGAAATGATAAATCCGGAGCGGAGTGATCATGAAATTCTTGCCGCTACACTCCGTTCACATACTATGTTCATGACATGACTTCCAAGTGACTAGCATGTTTATAACAAGATAAGCAAGTGACTAGCATGTTTATAACATGAGTAGCAAGTTTCTAGCATGTTTAGCATGTTACTACCATATTGCTAACATGACTAGCATGTTGCTAACGTTTTTATAGTTTGATTAACACAGTAAATCTAAAGATAATAACCGCCATACTACAGATCACCTACTGGGAGCAATGTTCTTATTATTAGCATAATCCTTACAACTCTTTTGTGCAATTAAAGATATGTATATATTTTGCCTGCTTGAATATCTGCCAGCTACCATATTAAAGGATGGCAAAGCTATTTTTGAGTTATTTGACTAAATGCAGATTAACTTTCTGGCTATTTTTTTGTCTTACGAAATCCATTAATCTGTAAATTGCCATTTAGACAAGGATTGTGCATATTTAATTTTGATAAATGTGACCCTGGATCACACAACTAGTCAAGTGTTCGTTTTTAATAAATAAGTTTTCCATTGATGTATGGTTTGTTCGTATATGACAATATTTGGTCAAGATATAAAAAAAAAAATCTAAATATAGAAAAGATCACCTTTAAACTAGTCCAAATAAAGTCCTTAGCAATGCATATTGCTAATCAAGAAGTTATAATACATGTACTGTAGTAAAAATCTTCATAGAACATGATCTTCATATCTTAATGATTTTTGCAACTTAATCCTGGCTTTGTGACTCATAAATATTCTATTTATTTTCTAAGATTTTATTATTAGTAAAAAATATATAAGTTACTAGCATTTTGCTATCATGATTAGCAAATTACTAGCACGTTGCTAGCATGAATAACAAATTACAAACATGTTGCTAGCATGATTAACAAGTTACCAGCATGTTTCTAACATGATTAGCAAGTTCCTAGCATATTGTTAGCATGATTAGCAAGTTAGTAGCATGTTTCTATCATGCCTAGCAAGTTACTAGCATGTTGCTAACGTGATTAGCAAGTTATTTGCACTAAAGTTTAATAGTTTAAAAAGTTTAAAAAAGTTAAAACATTTTCCCCCAGTTTCACAGACAAGGCTTAAGCTAGTCCCAGATAAATTGCATGTTTGAGCTGTCTCAGATGAAAATGTCTTGCTCCGACATATCTTAAAACATGTCAGTGTCATTGTTCTGTGTTAAGATGCACACCTGTAATATTTTCTTATAAGGCATTTTTGTAAAAGTTGCTTAAATGTCTTAATTAAACTTATGCCTAGTCGTGGCTTATGTTTGTGAAACCGGGCCTTTAAGTAAATAGTCAAATAGATCTCATCTGAATGGGAGTCTATGGGATTTTTACAGTTTTTAATCTTCGTTTCTATGAAAACCGTAAGTCGGATCAGTTAGAAAAGATATAGCATAACCCCTGAGATCAGTCAGAAGACCTGGGCCGAGTTTGGAGTCTGTCTGGAGTCAACCTAATTATGCTGCAGCACTATTGCAGTAAATATACAAGAGATTATTATGATAAAACAGTTCATTATAGTAAATCTACATGTTGTTCACAGAATATAGTCATTTATTAATCATCAGCTGCAGAAATACTACTGTAAAAAAAAATATTGCTTCGTGGTAAATTCTTAACTAAAACATTGCAAGGGACAAATGCAATTTTTTGTCTTTTTTTCAGTATGTATGAATGGACGGACGATCAAGGGAAGAAACTGAAGTGTTCAGCTCCGGTATACATCGACTACGCCTTGTCCTACATTCAGGAGATACTCACAGATGAGCGTGTGTTTCCCACCAAAGCTGGTAAGAAGTTCTCACAATCAGAATTTACTTACTGGAAAGATCTGAACACACTGAAGTGACGGTGTATGTGTGCGTTCAGGTTCATCGTTCCCTGCTGGATTCATGTTCCTGATTCAGAAGATCTTTGTGATGCTCTTCCGCACGCTGGCTCACCTGTTCAGCGCTCACTACCAGGATGCCATCGCCGTGGAGATACACCCGCACCTCAACACGCTCTTCACACACTTCATCACCTTCAGCCACATGTTCAGACTGCTGGAGCCCTCAGAGACGGCACCGATCGACGAGCTCATTGCCGTGCTCACACACTGACACAGGGTATATACACGTGAGGTCTTCACAAGAAGGCACAGCATGAGCTGGGACACCTAATGGACACGTGCAAGCGAAGTCCACGAGACTAGAGTGCACTATTTAGGACAGTTCCTTTTTGACGTTACATGAAGAATCCCTTTGATGTTTTGACCTAGTAGAATTAGAATGTGTCAATCAACTTCAGAATGAGCTCTGATTGGACCGCGCAGGGTTTTTCAGTGCCAACTGTGAACGTGAGCAATTTTCTTTTGGGCAGTGGCCACATGACCTTTCAACGAGATGCAATTCTTAGGAATCTGGGAGCTTTCAACTGTACTTTGCAAATTATGGCGGCATTCCCTCTTGGTGTGTTTGTCTGCCACAATGAAGGGGGGAAAAAAATATTGTTTGGGAGGGGTGCTTTCCAAAATTTTATACTGCCATTCAAAAATTACTACTATAACTCATCAAGGATGCATTCAATTAACCTTAAAAAAAGTTGAATCAGTGACCCGAAAAACATTTCTAATCTTAGAAAAGATAAACATATTTGGCAGCACGGTTTTATAACATGGAAAGATTTAGATTAGGATTAAATGGCATTTTAATAGGATAGGTGGGATAGGACACTTTTCAAAAGCGTTACAAATCTTACCGACCTCAAACTTTTAAACTGTGCATGTTTGAATCAATCACAAACATTACATCAAGTTATCATAGGATGTGACGCGATAATACGAAAAAATAAAAGATTTCTTTCTTCTTTTCCCGAGATTTTAACTAAGAGTCGTGGAATAGTCGCTGTTTATCGATCACGTGACTCATCTTTCTCTCCGCCCATTGTGAAATCCCATTGGTCTATAATCCGCTGCTCAAACCTGATTGGCCGCGTGTCAACTACGCTTTATTTAATTTTTTAACGACAACTGACAGATAATAAGCGATGCAGTCGCATCAAGTCGTGTCTGTTTTTGGACGTGCTGTGAAGAAAGGGAATTAAAATCACTGTGCTACCGTACACCAACACTGAGCTACTAAATTCATGTGAACTTGTGTAATTCACAACCTTCATATCACACAGACATCGTTTTTCTGACTTTAACATAACTTAATCACAATTATTAATTAACACAAAACACCTCTAAGAAGATACCGTGATATTATACAGCCACGGTCTTATACGTATGGGTTTAGTGTTTGTTCGTGTTCTGGAAAGACTATGAAAATGAGGATAAAGAGAGAGATCAGATGTTTCTCCTCGATCCTAAGCATTCATAAATGTACAGCCCTGAGGATATTAGAAATATACACATGAATACACAACGCGGAGAGCTGGTCTGACTGGTTCCAAAGAGGAATTAGATCCGTTTATACACTCACACTCGCGCGCACACACACATGTTGGGTTACATGTTTTATGGGGACTCTCCATAGGTGTAATGGTGTTTCTACTGTACAGACTGTATGTGGTATTATCCTACACTGACCTTAACCTAAGCCTACCCCTTACAGGAAACTACAGCCATTTTTAGATTAAAAAACTTCATTCTGTGTGATTTATAAGCTTGTTTCCTCATGGAGACCTTACAAATGTCCCCACAAGGTCAACATTTACTGGTATTCCTATCTTTGTGGAGACAATCGCTCCCCATAACGTGATAAATACCAGGTGCACACACACACATCACATTGAAACATTGCGTTGCATCAGTGTATTTATTACTTAGTTTTTTGTTTTTTTTAATCTTGTGCAAAGTAAGAAGGATCTGGATTTTGGGATGACAGACTGTTACATTTGTCAAACACACAATATATTATATTGGTATACTATTATACACTGTATTATACACTGTATACTACTTTTTAAAAAGTACTATGTTGTTCAGTAGCTTATGCAAAATTTATAAAACAGTAGCTAGACTGTTAAATGCTAGACTGCGGTCACATGACCTAACCACGTTTTTAATTCCACTGAGTTAATTAACAAATCAGTTATTTTGCATGATTGTGTAAAAAATGATCATGACAGGTAAAGCATGTGGCACTGCAGGATACACCCAAGTGAAGAGTGCTGTTGTATACCACACATTTAGACTAAAGTACAATATCATTCATCTATGCATATAAAGAAAGTGCATGCTATAGACGCAGTATACTATTACATATCAAACACTCCTGGAGGAACAACACACACACAGTCGATGCTATACTTTTCACAGGTCTAGTCTGATATACTGTAGCATACTGCTCTTACTAAATAGTATGAGTAGTATGAAAGGCAGACCAACTATCAATCCTTAATAATACGGCGGTATTAGTAATTTTCAATACTATTTATGCCACATAGGCTGTCAAAGCATTAAGTGAACATAAATGTTTTGCTCCAGCAGGGGGAAGCAAAGGGAAACTCACTGAAAAAGACTTTAGGACACACTCCTATTACCCTGACATCTGCTGAACACTAGAGTAATGAAGATTTGAAACACGCTCACACACATATTTCATCAAAAGACTTGACTCCAAAGGGCTGTTAGCACTACATTATGAAACCTTGTGAAGCAGTGTTTGGATAAGAAGTTGTAATAAAGACCTTGACCATTGAAACATCTCATAAGTGCACGGATTTGATTGGTTGATTCATCTTTCAGGGCACCTGCTGATGGGTTGAGATTGGAGGAGTAAACGGGGTGAGAGGGAGGGAAGGTAACTGTGTGCAGTACTGATTTCTTATTCTAGTAAAATACTACAGTCACTCTCAGCAAACAAGGTCTCTATATTGTGTTCAGGTTATAAGTGTGTTGGAACAGAGGTACTTTTTAGGCTACAAAATAGGACCCCTTCCACTTTTAAAATAAAACCTACTTCAGGAGGTCGAAAATAAATATTGAGTATTCATTTTATATATGATTTGCAACTTGTTACCAAAATTAAGGACTGTGTGATTACATTTTAAAAACCTTTATTTGTGTGGTTTCCAAGCAAAAAACATAGGATACTAAAACTCAAAACAATTAAAATTAAAAATACTTATACTAGTTAACATGGTTCCAAATTCAGTCTAAATTTAAATAAATATAATTATTATTGAAAAAATATATATATATATATATATATATATATATATATATATTAAAAAAACTTTGGTAACAGGGCTGAGTGGTTTCTATATTTGTTTAAAAAAAATTTAAATGTTGTAAAATTAATGTGTTCAATTTGATTAATTTTTATACTAGATATTAATATGGCTTAACAAATAGTGTTTTAAAATATGAGATTTATTTATGCATCTACAGTTTAAAAAATGAAATGCATATCTGGAGTGAACTGGAAATATTTATCTGATTTAGATGGATCGGAGATGAATCTAGCTCTCATCTGAATTTAATCAGCAACAATACATCATCTAAATTATCGACATAGGATTACAGTAAAACTGCTGAGTTTTATATTATAGTGTATAATAATGAAGAGAAGAGAGACACTTGGACAGACACACAAATATACACTTACACACACAAGCAGGCAGCTCTGTCTGAGAGAACCGAGGCATGAATGCAAGCATATCCTGTTGCTGTCTGACCGATGACGCAGAACAACACACACACACACACACACACACGCTCCAGCTCAGAAGGCGTCTGCAGAAACCAAACCAGGGCTAATGCTAATTATTTATGTTCACGAAAACGAGAGTGTGTCCTGAAAATCATTACAATCACGTCAAAAGAGTAAAGCAAATACACAAAAATAAGATTTTACACACATAATATATTGCTATAAAATGCATCTGCCAGACTATAATAAAATAGCATTTTCCATATAATGAGACACCCAAGTTTTTTCATATAATTTATGAGACTGAGACGCCATAAACATCCTAAGCTCAGACATATGCCCTCTGAATACACTGACATAAAAACAAACTCGACCTTTATGCAGCTCAGCTATAAAAAACACAATCATGCCAAACGACAATCGAAAATACTTGTTTAGTGCCAATATAAAATGTAGACGCACTGAAATCACACTGAGGCCCAAGTATAACAGTGAAATCCCCTTAAACTAGATTCACAAGAGAGAAGCCGAAACACACTCGCGGAGACGGACCCTCATCAACATTAGCTCAAGTGTTGTTAATACTCTCCAAAATCCTCTTTAAAAGAGCACAGGACACAGTGAGCTCTATAAAACCAAACACATCGTCTCTGACCTTTAAATTAAGCCTCTATGTCACACCTGACAGCACAACTGTATTTTTATATCATGACACAGAGTTAAAGACCTGACATAAGCTTAACACTTGAAACAATATTTCTCTCACGAACCAGCCTTCCTAAATCTTATGTTCCTATACACCTCAATAAAAGACCAGAGCAAAACAGGATTTGAATTTGTGCTGTCAAACAATTCATTGCATCCAAAGTTTTTGTTTACCTAATATATGTGTGTTCTGTGTATATTTCTTATGTAGCCTATAAATACACAAAAAGGAAAATATTTACATGCACATATTTATATTCATAAAATATATGAACGTAACATTTTTCTTAAACAAACATGCATGAAAGAAAGAAATTGAAATTTTATTGTATTTTACCAAAACATCCTATCTATTTAAAAAAGATCTGTCTATCTATCTATACACACACACATTAGATTATAATAGTATAACATTACATATAAGTCGACATATTACATACATTATAAAAGTATAATCTTATAGACCTATATGCGTGATGTAAAGATGAAAAACCTTACAATACCGTTATTATCATATATTAGCATATTGGCCACGCCCCCTCATTCGGTATTTGCTCTCTGAAATAAAGCTGGACATGTAGCGGACTGTCTCAGACGTATTAATAGAAAACGCACAGTCATTCATGGATTATGATATAATATTAATTTGCTGTAAGGAGGATGCACTCATAAGTGCAGCATGTGGAGTGCCAGTATCCGTGTCTCCTCCCTCTCGGTATTTTAGCATCTGCTCCATCCTCAAGTTTTCTGAGCCAGCACAGAGTTTCTCCAGCCACATCAACCAGAGTCCTTCACGCACAGGAGCTTTAAAACCCGCGATTTCAGCACTGTGGGATTATTAAATGAACTGAACTGGATACACCGGTATCCTCAGCACATTAGTGAGTCTTTTAAAGAAAGAAGTGAACGAGTTTCTTCTCAGCGTTAGGACTTTAAAACTTTGTGAGTGAACGGCTCTCTCTTCTCTCCTCCACAGCTGCGCATCTCGGTCTGGTCTGAGGAACATCATTATTACTGAGTGGGACTGTAGAGGATCATGCAGTCTCTGCTGCTCGTCTGTGTGTTTCTGCTGCCTCTGCAAACACTCGCGCTGCCGCTGCGCAACAGGTGAGAGAGCTCGCGCTCGCGTCTATAGATGCTGCTTAATAAAAAACACTGATGGATACTCTCAGTATTTAATATGACGAACACTAAGGTTTATGTAGAGTTCGTGCGCATTTTTCATGTGCATTAACAGAAGTTAATCCATCCTCAAATCAATGTGAAACTACATATTAACATTAATTATTAATCTTTGATAATGTTAGTTGATAAACTACAGTTGTTCATGAGTTTACAGTGCCTAAATGTATGGTTTAATGAGAGCTAATGCAAATAAATGAAACCTTACTGTAAAGTGTGTTAACATCACTCTCATATAAACACACAATGCAGACATCACATAGATTAACAAGTAAAAATGTTAGAATGTATGTTTATGGCAAGCCAGTTTAACATTGATTGCTAGTATCTATTGTAAAGGGCATTGCACACAGCATAATTAACAATGTGATGTCCTATATATATTTTTTACTTGTGAAAATTTCGGGCTGACAAAACTTTTGTCCATCATAAGAACAATTTGGATCAGGTTTAGTTTTCTGTGTTATTGCATCCGTAGCAAGCATTTGGATAGGAAAAGATGACAAATATGAAAAATATGAAGGGTGGTGTGACTTGAGGTAAACTGGGGCACTTGTTTACAATTAGATGGCTGGAGAAAATTATCCTGAATCAACTTTGCCTATTTTAAATAAATATTGCCAAGCTTGAATGATCCTAGATGCTATTGATATAGTTACTAGCATAAAATGAAGGTAGGTAATAGTATGTAACGATTAAGTACAAATAAATAATGTAATAATTTTCACAATTGCATTAAAAGCATCTAAAGAATGGGTACTAGTGAAATCGAAAACAAAACTCATCCTTATTGGGTTGCTTTACTAGTATAACTGAATATTAAAGCTGCAACATCTGTAACATTTAGCGGTCTAGTGGTTAATAAATAGAACTGCAGGCATGGAAAAAACATTTTGCCTGTTTAGGTCTATGACGAATCATGCCTTTCCCGTGTTCCTCTGCAGTGATTTCCCACGCGAACCTATCAAAATAGTCAGAATATTAACACTTGTGTACCGTAGTGATTCAGGGCAAGCACGGTTTCGATTCATGGTGTACTCACTTATTATATACATTTTGAAAACAAAAAAATTACGGACTGCAGCTTTAATAAAACTAATAACAACAACAACATAGTAGTTAGTTGCAGGATATATGTTTAAGTGGCTTGCCACGTATGTGTGTGTGTGTGTGTGTGTGTGTGTGAGCGTGTGTGTGTGTAAGCGTGTGGGTGTGACCTGTAGTTCTCTGAGATAGTGTGTGTCACTTGACTGTCTGCATTTGGCACAGTGAGCACAAGAGAGACGTGCCACCTGTAACGTAGTTTCTCAGATTTCCCCATCGTGACCGCTTAGTCATGATATGGATCAAGCTATTTCTGACTCTAGTTACGAGATGCAATATTGAAACATACCTGCCACACAATCCACACACCTCCAAATATAGGCATTAAATTGCAATAAACCAAAATTGCATGACATATAATGTACTGAATTAAGTAGCATTAATATACAAGCACACTGTAAGCAAAATTTTAATGGTAAAGTAATAGAGAGAAGAAAAATATAAATAAAAAAGATTTATACACTGGCTTTTGACCGACTTCATATATAATGCACTTATGTTTAAAAAAAACGACTGTGTTTGTTAATATAATTAATTTTTTCTTTTACTTGTATAACTTAGTGTGCAAATACCTTTTGAGGGTCACTTCAACTGTTGGTTTTGGTGATGTAATGATGTCAGATCTGATCTCAAAGCCTGATTAAACACCATCTCAGTGTCTCCCCCTCCTGGTGGGCTCGTTCCTCCTCTGAACAATGGCGTCCGTGGCCTTCAAAAGCGAAACAAGCTTACAGAATAAATCTGAACACGTAGTGTGTGCCTAATGTGAGAAAAGGTCAAACTGATGGTGCGAGGTCACAAACACAAACACCAAGTGATTTAAGACTTTAATGTAAAATCCCCTGGAAATTAAATCCTCTTTTGAGCACAAACTTGCACAAGGGCACGAAGAATTTATGTAAGGTGGATTTCACCCCAAATTAGCCCCTCTAGCACTGTTTTTTAAAAATGTGCTTCTTGGAGAGTGGATTGCAACATCATTCTTAACAGTTTGTGCGATTAAGGTTGGTATTTGCGCACGCTAACATCTCTCTCAGGCCCCATGCGGGGCTCTAATGTGGGAACGCTTCTCAACAATCTCTTTCTCTCTCTCAACCTGAAACTTGCAGACTTCCTCCTAGTCTTCAGAATAAAACATCACAATAAGTCTTCTATTCGTCCTCTACAATCTTCAAGACTCTTCACCCTGTGTGCTGTCTTCCATATGCGTGTGTGTGTGTGTGTGTGTGTAATCTAGCACCTGAGACTGTAGGGTATGAATGGAGCAGTGAAACAGTAGGACTTTAGCTTGGGGCAGAGGCTTAGAAGGGCTTATGCTGGGACAGAGTGATTGAGTAACCTGGCTGCTATTCTCCGGCCTAATTTCAATTCGGTGTACATTTATGATGCATTGGGGCGTTGCTTATCTAATCAAGTGAACAACTCCAACAAACAGTGTCAAACTAATTAAGATAAGACGACGGATTTCATCACGATAATGCAAAGAAAACCAATTACAAAGTGCATGTAAAGGAAAGAAAATGACCAAAGTAAAGATCAAAGTAAAAGAGTTCACTGATAAAGGAACTCCTGAATTTGAATTAAATTTAAACGGTGACACCAAACAGGAAGCTGACTTCGATTGTTTACATGTGAATTTAAGAACGTAGAATTGAAAAGGACTCTAGTAATATGTTTTATTCCCGTTTTTTTCTCTCTCTCTATATATATTTATTTTCTCAGCTCTTTTCAATTCTACATATATTATATATATTTTTCCCATATTTCTCTCTCTCTATGTGTCTATATATACAGTATATATACACACACACACACACACACACACATATACACACACAGCTCAAAAAAGGGGAACACTAAAATAACACATCCTAGATCTGGATGAATGAAATATTCTTATTAAATTTCTTGTTCTTTAAATAGTTGAATGTGCTGACAACAAAATCACACAAAAATTATAAGTGGAAATCAAATTTATTAACCCATGGAGGTCTGAATTTGGAGTCACATTTAAAATTGAAGTGGAAGAACACACTACAGGCTGATCCAACTTTGATGTAATGTCCTTAAAACAAGTCAAAATGAGTCTCAGTAGTGTGTGTGACCTCCACGTGCCTGTATGACCTCCCTACAACAACTGGGCAACTCTGAGGTGCTGGATGGTCTCCTGAGGGATCTCCTCCCAGACCTGGACTAAAGCATCCACCAACTACTGGACAGTCTGTGGTACAACAGGTGTGACATGATGTCCCAGATGTGCTCAATTGGATTCAGGTCTGGGTAACGGGTGGGGCACCAGTGGCGAATTTGCCAATATTGGTGTTCTCTGGCAAACGCCAGTCTCCTGGTAGCACTTCTATGCTCTGGACACTACGCTGACAAACACACCAAACCTTCTTGCCACAGCTCGCATTGATGTGCCATCCTGGATGAGCTGCACAACCTGAGCCACTTGTGTGGGTTGTAGACTCCGTCCCAAGCTACCACTAGAGTGAAAGCACCGCCAGCATTCAGAAGTGACCAAAACATCAGCCAGAAAGCACAGGAACTGAGAAGTGGTCTGTGGTCACCACCTGCAGAAGCACTCCTTTATTGGGGGTCTCTTGTCTATAATCTCCACCTGTTGTCTGTTCCATTCACACAACAGCATGTGAAACTGATCGTCAATCAGTGTTGCTTCCTGAGTGGACAGTTTGATTTCACAGAAGTGTGACTGAATTGGAGTTACCTTGTTTTGTATAAGTGTTCCCTTTATTTTTTTGAGCAGTGAATATATATACACACACACACACATATACATAAATACAACCAGCTATCAGCTGATATAATTTGAGCTGGATTTACGGACAGAACGGAAGACAGATGACGAACAGATTTCTGAGCCACAAAATAATCATGCTAACACAACGTAAAAGCTCTTAATCACGTGGGTGGGTGTGTGTTGTTCAGGAAAGGCTCTACAGCATAGGCTGATGCTGACCTTCAGAAGAGGGAAAGCAGAGTGTGTTTTGTTTGTAAGCCATGTGTGTAGCGCATGTTAAACGAGGAGTGTGTTTTGGAAACTCCAATGATTCCAAGCTTGTTCAGTCTTTCTGACTCTGGCCCACATTTAATGATATGTACAAGCACGTGGGAGACCAGCAAACACACACACACAGACAGATTTGTACTGACCCTGAGCCCCGGCGGTCCCACATCTCCGGTTCTGCTACAGACTCATTAGAACTGCTCCAACACACACGTAATGCCAGCTATTCAGGAGCTGCCCGCAGTGGTGCTCGTGCAGTTAAAGTGAGTTTCAACCTGACTGGCATGTAATAAATGATCTACTTCAGTCACATTTCAATCACTGTATGCATAGTGTGAGCCAAATTTAGCAGATACTGTACTATAACTACACCGTTTGGCACCTAAAAGACTTAAGCAACATATAAATTACTCTTATTTCAGTACTGTTCTCAAAAGAGGTCACTTATACCCCTCAAGGTTTAATTTATTTGGTTGCAAAATAGAGGTTTGCCAACTATGATTTTTGTCAAAATCGTGCAGCACTAATGTACACCATCATAGTTTCAAATCAATCGCTAAACAAAGATTTACAGTGGATTCATGATATAACCATTAAATGCTCCTTTTGACCAGAACCCCAGTGATCGGAAGTGTTTTTGTGTATGTGTGTGTTATACTACAGCAAGTCCAGACTAATCCCGTTCAGAAACATTCTGATTCAGATTAGATTTAAAGTATTACCCTATAACCTACACTAATGCTCAATATAAACACAGCCTATAACACCCCACTCTAAACTACACTTGAAGGGATAGGAATGGTTCACCCAAAATTGAAAATTCTGTCGTCATTTAATCACCCTCGAGTCGTTCCAAACCTGTACGAGTTTCTTTGTTCCATCGAACACACAGGAAGATATTTTGAAGAAAGCTTGTAATCAGGCTGTTTTTGGTCACCATTGACTCTTACAGTATTTATTTTCTACTGCGCAAGTCAATGGTGACCAAAAACAGCCTGATTACTGTGTTTGGCCAAACAAAGACATTTATACAGATTTAGAACTACTTGGGGGTGAGTAAATGATGACTATTTTCATTTTTGGGTGAACTATTCCTTTAAATGTTTTAAAAAAATAAATAGATGTAAAATTTCAAATAAACTAAATTAACGTAACAAATGAGCTAACAATTAAGGAAAACTGCAGTGCAAACATTTTCTAAAAGGAAAATCTCACATAATCTCCCTCACCTGCAGGTTTGGCTGGGACGTAGATCTCTGCCAGGTGCATGATGGGTATTAGTGGCAGTTTATTTTTGAGCTAGAAAACACAAAGCACAAGTCCAAGGTGTTTAAGCAGTCGGACATGTGAGTGTCTGGCTCAACCAGCGCCACGGGATTACCTGAGTGGCTGAATAATGGCAGATGTTTGTAATTTATCGGGAAAACAATATTATAGGCAAGTAATGTGCTGCTGCAAGATAATTGAAGAAAAAAAAATTTTTTTTTTTTGATAACGATAATTTTTTTAATATAGTGTAGTGACACAGCAATTACAAACTTCACCTTAAATAACCAATTTACATATAAAATGATTATTAAACTTAATTGATAGCAAGTTTAGTGCCGAGCAGCCACAGAATCCATCCAACAGTACAGAGACCTCAGTCTAACAATTTTATATCGGTTGATTTTGACCAGTATTCTAACAAAAAACGAATGCTCTGAATTAGTGCTGAGCAATGATTAGCCGTGATTAATTGTGTAATAAAATGTGTGTGTATATTGTGTACATTTATCACTATGTGTGTGTATTTATTAGTGGTGGGCTGTTATCGGCACGTTAATGCGAGACTCTCATCACTCTAGAAAAAAAAAAAAATTTTTTATCGCCATTAATCTATTCACAAAGTTGTGTTGGGAGCAGGGTCATGGGTCTTTTAGCGCGGATGTATACCTAGCTGAATTGCACTGTAGCTGTATTCGGACGGGACTAGTTTTCTAAACTACTGTACGCGTGAGCTTCGATTCTTAGTTTGACTTGATCTGGCTCTTTATTTGTATTTATTTATTACTTTTATAAATTAAAATATATTAAGTGTGCATGTGGTAAGCGCTTCTACGGCGTATCGCATTGGCTAAAACAGGAAACGCGTTGCGAAAAATCACAGACATCGCATTCGGACTCTAGAATTGTCACAGAGGTGTGAGAGAAAAACACAGACATGGCAGATTCGGATGGAATTAAAATCACCAAGTAAGTCTGTGAACCAAAACATTCTCTAACGACCCCCTGTAAAACTAGTCCCGTCCGAAAAGGGCTTTACTTTTAGTCATTATTTAGGTAGAACACATATTCTGAATGCCTTTGGCAGTATTCAAATGAGCCATTTTTATTTAGATTAGTTTCTAAATTAATCTAGATTAGACTAGATTAAAAAGAAATTAATCTATGCCCACCCCTAGTATTTATAAATACATAATACATAGACACAGCACACACACATATGTATATTATGTGAACAAAAACTTTTTCTGGATGCGAATAATTGTGATTACACTACGAGGCCGCTAAATGCTTGAATCTGATTGGCTGACAACATTCTAAGGTGTGCAATTATTTTCAGGGAACTACACGGCGAACGCAGTTCCAGGCAGCTCTTTCCATATCACTTCTCTAAATGGTTTCTATTATTATTTGTCTCAAAAAAAAAAAAAAAACACAACAACACTGGCCAAACAAATGAATATAGTAATCAATATGATAAAAACGACAGCTCACTTCCATGATTTACCACAAAATGTATTATTATGTACGGCAGGCTGATGCTACACTGGGCAAGTTTTTGACCAATGTTGCCGTCAATAGACAACCGGGTGAAACACAGGGCCCAAAACCGATTTCAATTATCCAGAGAGAGATTTGTTACACATTTCCAATGGAAAAGCGCCCAAGCAACATTGTTCAAAATGTTGCCCTGTTTATCATCAAGAGACACACACACACATCAACATCAACTTAAAACATCTTGACTTCAAGCGTGGCAACAACGGCGCTGTTAGTGAAGAAAAATTAACTTAAAGTCAAATGAGAAGCAAATGAGACTCTCTCACACACACACACACACACACACACACTTATTAACTGAACTAGTCTGCTATCAACGACTCAAGCCTCCATATAGGGCTAAACTGACATTTTTGAGACATTGGATGACATATGAAAGAAATAATCCTACTCACAATAGCGTTTCAAGTACAAACACCGGACAAATACCTTGAAATATATCCCCTGATCAGTGTCTTGAGGTGCGGCAACCACAGTATAAGAGGAATAATTGACTCTGGGGCGTTGAATTATTAGAAAAATAATGCACACCCGAGATGTAACAGCCATGACGTGAAGGTGTGCATAATTTTCTTATAATTCAACGGCCTGTCGTCAGTTATTTCTCACTTAATTGTTGCACAGCACTATCCTCCTGAGGAGCCAGACTGAAGACAGAGAAGCATGTGAACGAGTGTGTGTCCTAGAGTGAGGGAATATTAGTGCATGCCACAAATAACTCGGACTACTGCCAGAGAAATGCTTGATTAATAACAGACTTCAAACAGTCCATCTAAAACAGTCGTACTGCTCCCAAGTCTCTAATTTCATACTTAAACTATACGTCAGCTTCGGTGTGAATGCCTGAATGACGTATTTAAAATAGATCTGGACAATGCGTGCATGTGCTTCACTGGTGGTCAACCAAACGATTTCTCTTTCTCTCACCAGATCGAGTTTTCCCAGCAAACCCGGGAAGCTTCCAGAAGCACGGGGTGGTAATGCCATGGAAACGGTCACCATTCCTTCAATAGCCTCGAGTGCCGGGACAAGAGAGCGCCGTGCGGTCTGGAGGGCCCTCCTGCATAAAGGACCCCCGGCGAAACAGACCAGTACACCGGCCAACCAAAACAGGGAACATTTCCGCGAACGCCGGCATGTCCTCAGAGGGTCACGAGGTCAGCTGATGCGTGTGGGATGCGTTCTCGGCACATGCCAGGTACAAAACCTCAGCCACCGTCTCTATCAGCTGAACGGCCAAAGCGGACGGCAAGACGCACCAATCAATCCCAGAAGCCCACATAGTTATGGATGAATAAATACACAGTAAAAACCTATCCAAAAGGGTAACTACTACAGAAGACCACCAGCGGGCAACCAATCAACAACTGGCGTAATCAATTTACAGGCGTCCTGTCACGAGAAATCCAATCTTTTGAAATAAAGGAGTCCATTCACGTGCTCACTGGAACTTTAAGAACTCTATAAACTTCTTTCCCTAAACAAAAACAACTGGTTATGAGCTTCTGCAACTTACATTAACCTGCAAGCGTTTCATACGGAGTAGTCCGAATGTTAGATACCTAAACACCAGAGGAAATAACCAGAAGTGTAAAACATGAGGGAAAGTTTGAGAAACCTGACTGTGTGCAGCTCTTACAGTTTTTATTTCAGTATGGGTTGTTTATAGAATCTCTTTAATGTCTTAAAGTAATGCAACTTTGGAGCCAATAGAAAACACTACTAAAAAACAAACAACTTAGTGGATCTCAGGGAAGAGGATTTAAGTGTAAACATTATATGTGCCCCTTTAACAACCAATTGTCATTTTCTAAAGGTCAAATTCAGAGGAAAGTCTTTTGATACTTGTGACTTCAACCTTTACAGTAATCCCACACCGTCTCTCGCTCTCTAAGCCAGGACAAATCGCCCTTGACTCAGCCACCGAAAGCTGAGCAGAGCTTCAGTGTGAGCGGTAAACATCCTGTATTTGGACACTTAAGCAGTACTTATTTATGAATCCAAGTGCATTAGATAAAATATCAAACCAAGTGGTTATTTAAAGTGTCCCCTATTATGAGTTTAAAAAGGTTCCCAACGAGAATTTGACATGCATGCAAGGTTAAAAAACACTTTTATTGTCTTATAATATGCATTCATTTTCACCTTATTTGTTCAATGACTCCCAAACGATTGGTTCAACGATTCATTTTTCCCAAATTGGTCAATTTCATTTAAAGTTTGCCATAGAATGTAAAACTGAATTGACCTTGGCATGGTTGAATAATAACAGTTCAGTACATGGACATAACATACTGT
>JAUMHQ010000081.1:17533033-17556221 GCA_032361165.1 Enteromius paludinosus
TAGGAAACGATGGTGTTTGAGACTCACAGTATGTTATGTCCATGTACTGAACTCTTATTATTCAACCATGCCAAGGTAAATTCAGTTCTCCATTCTATGGCACCTTTAAAAAACACTTTTTTAGGCATCATTGTTACAGTGTAATTACATATTTAAGTAAAGTAAATATTTGAGTAATTTTAATTTACCACATGTATTTACTATATGGTTAGGGTTAGGGTTACTTGCCTTATCTAATTGTTATTATAATAGTAAGTAAATTTAACTTGTAAAAATAATACCTTTTAGAGGTAGTATTAAATTGCATTAATACCAGTATTTACATCCCTACAATGCCCTGTTAGCACAGACTAGAAAGGGTATATGTGGGTTTACAAAAAGTATTTTTTGTGCATGTGCTAATAGTGCAAAAGTGCAATAGGTAAAAATAATGTTCAGGCAAAACCTTCTACAAGCAAATAACAAGTAACAGAGCATCCTAAGTTGGAGAGGACAAAACATTAAGGCCAAGAAATGGTGCATGTGATGCAGAAGATACACTGTACAAAGAACTAAAATACAACAAAAGCCTCACCAACAGCATGCACACTGCCAAACTACCTCATAAATACACCTGCTGACTGATTTATTTTCTTACTACAGTGAAGTTGTGTTCATGTGTTGCATACTTGGTGTATTTATTTTTAATGCTTGTGCTGGAGTAATATGAGCTGTCCTACCTGGGTTGTGGATTCGATCCAGAAGCTTTACTGAGCGGGCACTGACCACGCCCCCCACATGAAGGAGAAATCCAGGAGGGAAGGCGGTCAACGTGAAGAAAGGGTATTCCTGAAACACAGAACGGTGATGCTGGGATCATACAAAAATGATACAGGTGCCCCAAAGGCATTCTAACAAATGTCATGAAGACAGGTGAACGTCTGTACTGAAATTTTCACTGATTTTACAGCACAGAAATCGAACCCTGTGGGTCATGCCATTACATTGTCAGTATTTAGCAAACAAGACTCATGCAGAGATACAAAGACTCAGACACTGTAGGAGACAGGCTCTTTTACTGGGTAACAACTCTGTTAAGTGCAATACATCAGGACTTACCAGTAGATGTAAGTGGCTTAACAAGTGGTAATAAGATGCTCATAAAAACAGATTAAAAAAGCAGAGGCTTTTTTACTTATAATTTACCATTCTGATTAGGGATGTCAACGATTAATTGTTGATGAGAGATGCAAACGATTAAAGCTATCATGGTCGATTAATCAGTTTCATTTTGGGATACGTGCAGCTCGTGCGCAAAAAACACACTGTGAGTGACGGTGAAGGGTCTGAACCTTTTTACGAAAATAAATTTACTAATGTACAAACTACGCTTTTAATATGATCCAAAATTTAAACCTAAGTCGTGTCATGTTTGTAGGCACTTCACTTTGACAGGGCTGCCGACGCAAACAGCAGAGATGTATTCATTAATCTGTGGCTACTGACAAGGTTTCATTAACTTTTTTAGAGAAAACCCTTGATTTAAAGCCATGAAACCCTTTAAAGAGGTGCGTGCATTCAGTGGTCTCCGCGGCGGGATATAAAACAGTGCAAAGTATAAAGATCCCACACGTAACTACAGCGCGCTCTCTGAATTTTATCAAATGATCAAAATCCCATCTATTCATTTTAATATGCTGCTACTAGTCTTTTATTTAGACTTAAAAACCCTTTCAATTGGGTGAGGAAGCTGGCATTCGGAGACCTATTTGCACAGGCCGTCATGCTATTGACTATATGCCCCTGCAATAGACGCCCAGATACATTTTGCAGTATTAAGGTTAACGATTAGTCAATTAATTGATCGTTAATTTAAATGGCGATCGATTGTGGAAATGATTGAAAATTGACACCCCTAATTCTGATATACTGCGTGCAAATGCATAACAAATACGGATGAAGTCCTGATTAAAAGCCTCAACTAAATTGTTACCAGTACATTTCTCAACTATATAAGGCTCTTCATTTACATTCATTTCTTTATTTAGAAGCCATTTTACCCCTGGAGCAAGTTCACAGCAAAACAGGTAGACATGAGAGCTTCCTAGCACCTGTCAAAGGTTCTAGAATATTCTCCATGGAAAATGGGTGCATAGCCACATGGTCCCCAAACCAATAGTCACAATACTGAAGTGTCATTGGTTTGAAAATGAAGGACTGTCAATAGGACAGTAAAAGAGATGCAGATCTTCCAGTTCAAAGTTTTCAAACAAGGAGGAGTTTGGGAAACATGAAAGAAAACATTCGGCATGCCCTCTACAGACATACCCCTGTTCTAACAAACGCTTCAGAGGATGAAGAAACCCCCTGAAATCCAGCGAGAGAATGACAGAGTGGAGAAACATCATTCTCATAATCTTTTGAGCATAAACTTAATTGTGAATATATAAATGCATGTGAATGTGCCTTTTTCTTACTCTCTGCTCCAGTGCTGTTTGGGTCTGCTGCCTCAGAAGTGCTTTAAGAGGCCCCGCCTCCTTCCCTGCACTCCCGCCACTTCCCATTCCTGTTCATGATGATGGAGAGAGAGAAATTCGGAGGGAATGAAAGACTGTAAACAACACATCACTTCTAAACAAACCCAGTGCACAATGTTACAATCACACACATTGTCCTCTTCTAAGTGCCCATGGATGCATTTACATGCACAAGAATAATCAAAACTACTAATCAAAATGATGGTTTAACCAATTAAGCCTATATAAAGCCTTTATAAGTATTTTGTCTACTTAAACCTTAACATGAATTTAAGCAAATCACTCATTTATATCTGCATAAGTACGATGGTGAACGATGGTGTAATTCATCAACTGATTTTCTAGATTTTATTAGGTAAAGTATATATAATATATAATGCAATCATAATGCATTATATCACAGGAACTGTTCACATCCACTTTAAAAATTTAATAATGCCATTAGTTGGATTAACCACTAAAGTAATGCATGAATGAAAACATTAAACATTCAGAGACCTTTAAGAAATATAATTTCTCTTGGCAAAAAAAGTGCTCTACTCATTCACTAGCTGGGCAACTTCATTACGTTTTCATTTTTTGACAAATTAAAACACAATTAACAGTTTCAGACACATAAGCTCAGAGCCCAGGCACTAGGAAATGAGACAATCACTAAAAGATGACTCTGCATGGCTGGTTTGTTTTTTCTACTTTCTTCTTCCACTGGCAGAAAAATCTAACCTGCTGTCAGGCTGAAAAAACGCATGCAAGTGGGGTTTCAAAAGAGCTTAGTAGACATTAAACCACACCGCCCTATCATAACATGCACTCAAAAGATGTGTGGGCAATCGAAAAAAACAAATCCATTAGTTAGTATGATCTATTCAGCTATGGGCATGATATTCTGCCAGACGGCAGAACAGGGGTTGGTGTGGTCACACTGGATGCAATCACTGCCCCAAGGGTCAAAGGTCATGGGGACAGCTGTGGGTGTATCCTACCAGAGGCCGCCAGCAGCAGTTCCTCACTGAAAGACACACTCTTTCTCAGCATGGCTGTGTCTGATTGGCTGACATGGAGTGGGGGAGGAGTTGTACTCCTGGGGGCCATCCCAGGCCATAAGTGACGGGGCAGATGGGTGGAGGGGAGGGGAGATGATTCAGATTCAAGGGCGGGAGTACTGGGACACAGAAATATCCCCACTGACAGAAAAAGAATGAGAGAGAAGTTTGGGGAGGACAGGTATGAAGAGATATGCGAAAAAATAAGGGGTGACTGAACTACATAACAGACAGGGATGCAAACTGACGAGAGCTAAATAAATAGTTTTCCAAGGGTTTTTATTTCCAACATGCTGTCTTTGAAGGTATAAGCTGTAGTTTTTTAAAAAGAGAAATTCCTGTCAGAATTACTTACTTAATCCTTTTCAGAGGTTAATTCTCAATTATCTGCTCCTGTTAAAAACCCTCACAAAAATTGCACTTTATGGTGACTTTTTATTTTGAGCTTGACAGACTTTGACACTATGAACATGTTGCTTTGTGGCAAAATAATAAAAAAATATAAAACAGATTTAAATTTTTTGGGTCATTATCCCAATGGGGTCCCTTTTTTAAAACAAACAGCTGAACTGGGACAATAACATTTCATCAATTAAAATGATATTGGGGGGGGGGGGGGTGAAATGAAGGCTGTATAATACAGGAGGAAGATTGACTTGGATAAAGATCAAATAAAAAGTACCCTTATGTTTCTTGTGCACATTAGCATGTCATTCTTTAAAGTGACTAAAACAATAAAAAGCATAAAACTGACAGTGCTGAACAAACTTGATTATACAGTTTCAGTAAATTGGAGCGTCTTAAAGGAAAAGGCAGCACTTTTTATTTGTTTTAAGTACTCAGCACATGCATTAATGCAGACAATCCGTACCAGCAAAAGCAAAGACTTTTTAAATCCAATTAAAAATTCAACTTAAAGTTACTACACAAAAATACCTCTTCAGAGAAAATTACAACTCTGCCATCATTTACTCACCCTCATGTCAACCCAAACCTCTATGATTTCATTTCTACTGTGTAACACAAAGTTATTTTGAGGAACTCTGAGAAGATGAACCCCATTGACTTCCACTGTATGGACAACTGCATGCGTTTCATAGAAGAAAAACAGACATGCAGGTATAAAATAACATGAACGAGAGTAAATAATGACTTCATTTTTTGGTGAACTACCCCTTTAATAATTTAGGCTTGTGGTGAAAAAGCTCCTTGGTTAAGGATGAAACAGAATAAGTGACCTCTTTTATAACTATTATTTTTGAGGATTTTGAATAAAACCAAGTAGTTTGCATCCCTGGAAAGATAATGAAAAATAAGAGGCAAACATACATGAAATACTAAAAAAACGGAACTAAAGTTCTTTAAAATCAGCCCCTTCTAAAAAACTTGCTTCCTTTAGAAGGAGCTGATTCACATATGGAAGGTAGAGTTTATTTTCAAGAATGACAAGATGACAGCTTTGAGTCAAATAAAAATAAACATCTCTCACACACAAGTAAAGTAATAATTGAAGGATAACAAATCAAACACAAAAGAATTAAACACAAAACTAGACCAAAATAAACAGAGACACTGTACCCCTAGACCAGGGTTCCTCAAATCTTTCCTTGGATGTCCAATGCACTGCAGAGTTTAGCTCCAACCCTGATAAAACTCGCCAACCTATGATTTTCTAATGATCCTGAAGACATTGATTAGCATGCTCATGTGTGTTTGATTAGGGTAAGAGCTAAACTCGAAAGAGGATCTCGTGGACCAGATTTGAGGATCCCTGCCCTAGACCCTCTGCCTCTCAGCCTTGACAATGGATCAGTGTGCTGATATTGATTAAAAAAATCAAGGCACATAGAGAGAGAGCGAGACAGAGGTCAGGTGGGGTCAGGTATCTTACCGGTTTTGGGGGTTAAGCTGAGCTCGGTGTCAGAGGAGGAGGACTGGCGACTGTAGGACTTGGAGGGGGAGAAGGAGGAGAAGGTTTGTGCTCTCAGAGGGGTGGGGGGTCCTGAGGATAACGGGATGCCTGGGGCCTCCTCCCCAAACCCTGGCCTGTCAGAGCAAGGAGGAACACACTCCATCAACACACACGGACTCACAGGGTCATACATGAGGACTGTGCCCGTGTGTTTGAGCTTGTGGATGTTTGTGTGTGTGTGTGTGTGTGTGAGGTGGAGGAAGAGATTGTGAGTAAGAAAGAAAAAATGATAGAAAGAGTGTTGACTGCTTGCTGCTGAAAGGGTAGAGCGTGTGAGGTTGTCAAGAAGAGACAGTAAAAGCACTTTATGGTAGCGGGCAAGGATGTAAAAAAAAACTAAAAAAAGAAATGAAACACTGTGAAAACCAAAAATTGAGGCAGGAGGCAAATGAGATGAACAAGAAGCGTGTTTCAGCCAACCAAAGCACAACGCTTTGATAACAATGGTCGACTAATGCCTTCACAAGGCCAAAATGTAAAAGTCAACAACCCTGCCTAAAAAAAAAAAAAAAAGAACAAAAGAAAAAATACAGTAGGGACATACATGCACAACTTAAAACCACAGAAGCCAACCGAGTCCTCTGATTGGATGTACTCTGTGATTGACCACTGAATGTAGCTTACAGAGGCATTTTTAAGTGGCAAACTAGGTTGCTTTGCTTTGGCAGCTGAAGTTGAGGGGGGCTTGTGATGTCATAGCTGTCTGCCAATGAAGAACGGGGTGACATGTTCGTGCCAGGGTCGTGACGGGGTCATGGGGGTCATGGGGTACCTGCCTACACTGCCTGGCTCTGGGGGCTTCTGAGCTCCTGTGTCTGGGTTTCATACCGGCGAACAGCAGTGTTGGCACGGAAACGGAGAAGCCCTGAGAAAGACGACTGCTCGCACTGTGAACTGGACTGCTGTGTGTGGAACGACATCCGAGAGTGGAAGGAGCAGCCTGCGGAGAGCTACACACACATTCACGCATATTTCATACAATAAACAAACACAAACAGTGTACTGTACACAGAGAACACAAACACACATATAACAATGACATACAGAAACATGCACGCACACACACACCCAAGGCAGACTGCATAGAGAACCGACAGCAAGAAACATCCTTTTTGGCTGTATATCACAACCTAGTGAGCTGACTACCTAGACAGCACCAAAATGCTGTCTAGTTAGGCAAATCACAGACGTTCGAACATTCTTAGCTCCCAAGAGAGCAAGGGTGGACGAGACAGCACAAATCACAACAGACTCAATGCAGCAGTCCAGATGCAAAAAATAAACAAACAAACAAACGCCTAGTCTGGAAATGCACAACTAAACAGCATTTAAACTTTAAGCCATCTAACGCAACACATGCTGGTGCAGGAGAGATGCAGCATGCAGGAAAGCCAAAGAAAAAGACAGTAAGAGAAGAAGGGACACAGAGGACATGCGGGGAAGAACAAGACTGAAGTTTGAGGTGTGGTATGTTTGTGTGTTGAGAATGCATTTCTGTGGAACTTAACAGCAACTCATAAAAACAAATGCACGCACACACCCTCATACTCATTTACAAATATAAACAGAGTAATTGTACAGCATTTTCCTCCTTTTTTCAGCTTGCATTAACACCTGTTTAATAAAACCAAAGGAACGTTAGATCATTTTAAGAAATTATTTAAATAATAACAAATCGCCTTGAATAAAAGTAGACGGAAACCTAAAACATGATGCACTATCATTCAAAAGTTTGGAGTCAGTAAACTTGGCAGTCAAGAAATTTAAATTGTTACAATTTTAAATAAGTTTGATTCTGTTCTTTTGAACTTACCATTCATTAAAGAATTCAGAAAAAAAATATTAAGCAGCTTAATAATTTTTAACATTAATAATAATAAAATTAATAAAAATCAGCATCACACGAATACATTTACTTAATAAGTATATTAAAATAGAAAACGGTTACTTTAAATTGTTATAATATTTGACGATATTACTCTTTTCACTATATTTTTGATTAAATAAATGAAAGACTTCTAGAAACATGTTACCGACCCCAAATTTTTGAGCAGTGACTGAACATTTAAAACCAAGACCCTCTATTTTTCCTTTCATTAAAATCAAGTGGAATCATTGGGATTTCCATAATAATAACACATATATCATACTTTCTTTTTCAATTCTTTTTTTTTAGTTTACAAAAAATGTAATCTAATGTACTGCAGATGAACTAAGATAGCTGTAAGAAAAAAGCAGTTATTCCTAAATCTCTTTAAAAACAATGCTGACATGCATACACACACACACTGACATTTTATCCCTGATTTGGAGCACAGGTGGTTTGTGCGTGCGTAGGTGACACTCACTCTTTCATGTCTTTTGAAGGAGAGGAGTTGCTGGGGTGTGTGGCTGTAGCAGGGAGTGTGCTAATTTTCTCAAGTGTGCAGGCTGTCCCGATGGCACGAACCACAAGGCCTGATTCTCCTTCTAAGTCAAAACACTGTAGGTACCCCACCACTGCATTTCCTCCCATCTCCAGCACCTTCAGCCCAATCTTCCTCTGCAATTCACCTACAGCAGAAAGACAAACAATATTGACAGGAGTGTCTCAGATTTCACATGCATATGTCGCCAGAGACCCAGAAATCAGTCTGCTAGCAAGTCATCTTTTAGCAGATGATCTTATCCAAAGCAACTTAAAGCCCACTTAGCACAAAATAGGCCTATTGATCTACTCCATCTAATCTAAAAGTCCTACATCTAGGTTGTAGGACTTCTTACTTTTACCTCTGTTCAATTTAATGCATCCTTGCTGAACAAAAGTATTATTTAAAGTGGTAACTGACTAGCAGTTATCATGCAATCAACACTAGCACCTCTAGCAATACATCCAAACATTTAAAATATTCATATCTTCTACAGTCTTTCAGCAGTCAGCATTAGTACCTGACATGAGAAAGATGAGTCTCTGTCTGGCCTCATTCGAAGCTCGAGGGGTTCTAATGCGGTCGATCCACTGGTACTCCGGATCCTCATTTACCACAAGCTCTTCCACAAAGCCATGTACCATAACGGCCCGGTAACATCGGGGAACGGAGGTTGCTGAAGAAAAAAAGAGAGACAGAAGCAAAACGTGAGTGAAAATTCACTGAGTCAAGACAGGAAGAAAAGATGATCTACTTACTACAGAAGAATTTAACGCCACATGAAGACTGTCTAAAGCGGTTCAGGTCATTGAAGAGATCCACCTTCACCAGCACATTGATTTCCCCTCTTATACCTGAACACAAGCATGTCTTTAGAACAAAACAAGTCAGGACTCCTCAGTATTATAGGTTAAATTTGCTTGTGGACACCCACCGTGTATAGTGTCATAGATGGGGAGCCAGCCAGAGATGACAGTAGCAGCTTCACTGCAGAGCAGCGGATCAATGTCGATGTACACCTTTCCAATGGCATCGTTAGCACTGTATGTGTCATGGTCAAGAACAGTTATCTGCAACGGCTCATCCTGCAAATCCTCGTCATCCACCTAAGGGGTGAAGGAAAGATAAACAGAGGGAACAGTCTCTACAAAAACCTAAAGGAGGACAATTAGAAAGACCTTACCTCGAATTTGAACCACTCTGAATTCCACTGAGGATTCAGGGATTTGGGGTAAACATCTGTTTTAAATGTTGTGGTTCCAAACTTGACCTGTGGAACATATTATGAGTGTTGCTCTATGAAAAAAGCAAGCGGTATTCAACGTAGACAGCATTTAAGTGACTTCCTTAACAGACTAATGCTTGACTTACCTCCACAAAGGCATCTGTGAGATCGCTGGCGCGGTCCATGACGGGCAGGTGCCGTCCGGCAACAATCTTCGCCTTTAGCTTCCCAGGCATTATTCATCTATGTAAACATTCATAAACACAAACATACAGTTTGCACACTGGATTGAGGCAGAAAACAAACACACTAAGCAACCTGACCCACATCCATATACTGCCAGGGATGTTTGAAACTGGTGACCACAAAACAGGTGCCTCTGACAGATTACAGAGACGACAGAAGGGCCAGAGACTACAAAAATGAGAAAGCCTTGCATAAAATAAACACAAACTCACATAAATAATTACCTCTATAATTAACATACGTCTTCAACAGAAATAAATGTGTTATTTTAGACTGACTTTTCTCATTATACCATACAAGTGTAGTAAAAGAAAAAAAAAATCATGATTATTTACCACCTATTCGCCAAAATAACCAATTAAATTACACATAATGAATGGATATATATGTATATAATGTTCAAAATATACAAGGAACGTTAATTAAATTATGTATAATATCTCTGATTCACCTTTGGCTAAGCAGATTGGCACCATTCGGCTCTTTTTTATATAAAATCACTTAAGAACCATATTACTCCACCAATACCAAAGCCATATAACGAAGACAAAACTCGATAATAACGTTAATTCGTATGCAAGTTAACGTTACTGTAAGTTAATGAATACATGCATATCTCTGTATGGATCAGGCAGTAACGTTAACGTTAAGCAGTTTAACTTAACGTTAGCTTGATTCACATTGTTTATACATCACATCAGTGTTATATTAGACACAAAGACTTATTTTTTGACTGATGGGGTTATAAACTGTTAAGCTAAATTGCATTATTTTTGTGTTTTTGATCCTGTCGGCTCACCAGAGTTTCACCTTAGCGGTTCAATCTGACATTAAAGTCTCTCCATCGATCCTCGCGCCGATTAAAACTCTTCTTCTGTCATAATTAGATCTCAGGAAGGCGCATCGTCGATTTTGTGAGCCATTTTGACCGCAATCATATCAAAATCCTGACGTTTATGCGGCTAATTTTAAAAACAAATTCGTCTGTCAGATGAAACGACTCGCGCAGGATCAGGCGCATCGCATCGCTCGCGCAGGTGGGAGGGGCGGGAACGTCAGAGTACATCCGGGTCACGGCCATTCACATGTGTTTTTGAGCAAGAAGCGCGCTTATTTGTAATTTATTTTTCACTTTCATCCAAAGTTTTGGTCATTAAATAATATCCATCCAATATGCACAAATCAGCGCAGACCTTTTCCCAAGTGTCGAGGATTAAAAGTCAGAGTCTTAAAGACTAATCCCATTGCATTCAAAGCCAAATAAGCCAGTGGATGGTGCAGCCAGGCCTGTTATTAGTTTACTATTATTACACACTGCGTGATCCACTGCTATCCTGTGTAGCATGTGTAAACATTCTTTTGTGGGTCATTTAAACGTGTAGTCAACATTTGGATCAAAGCACGTTAATCAAAGTTGTCCTAGGACAAGAATGCATTTTGTTTTTGTTTTAGGACAGCTTTTAGGTTTTGATCCACTTCAGATATTGACTAGTGTGTGTGTATACATACACAATCATACATTATGTAAACTAAACCTTTATTTTTGGTTTGTCTCTCAATTTAAAAGAAGATATGGATGATACATTACAACTGGTATTGTTATATAAAAAATTACTGTAAAAAATAATGTATCTGCATAACTGCAATCACCTTATTTATGTAAAAACAGAAAATAAACACAAGGATACAAGTAATTAATGTATGTAAAATATCTCTGGGTTCACCTCATTATTCGCAGATTGGCCCCATGCTGCTTATTTTTTATAAAATGGTCAAAGAATTAACTTTCAGAATGATTTTTTTCCCCATCTGTTGAACGTTACAACATTGAAAGCCAATTAAAATCCATCTTGTTCTAAAGATCTAAAGTAAAATGCAAATTACAAAACTGCGATGCACACTTCCAATAAACAGGACATTGTAATCTGTTGGCATGGATGCTAATATAGTTATTATTATAGTTATCATTCTTGGTGTGAACGGGCCTTTTGGGCTACAGCATTACAGAAATGACCTAGTCTGTGTCTAACATTAACCCTTACATAAGCAGGCATCATGTTACATAAAATCCACACCTGACTTATTGTCATCAAGGACTATTTTTGTATGGATATGTATGAGTGGCATCATTAGTGTGTACACAGTTTGTATGTGTGTGTTAGCAGGATAAGTAGCATGTTTATGTGCTTCTGTTCTAAGGATCAATTCGATATCTCGTAAATATCGGCTTAGTTTTAAATGAACCCTCGGATCAGTAGGGTTTTCACCTCATTGAGCTGCCTTAGGTGGAAATGCGCTAATATTGGATCACATATGCAATGGGGATGCATGAGAGATATTCCTGACACCCCAAGCTGCCGAAATTGTTTGTCCGTAGAGTCTGTCAGTCAGTGCCAGACGGCAGAGCAATACATGGCCTGGGAAGCAGACGTGCCTCAGCTCTCCTTATGGAAAGGTTACCGAATAAATAGATCATACACCTTCAACACAAAGTTCTTCCTCACTGAATCCCAAAGGACTTTCTGGTAAACAAGTAACCTGCATTTAAAAGTTTTGCTTTCAAAACCATCAAGAGTCAAGTGTTTAGCCATGTAAAGGCACATTAGCACTATATACAATACATAATAAACAAGTAGATTTTCTCTTCACATGATGGTAACTGATGGACTGGGGTGGTGTGGGTTATTGTGATGTTTTTATCAGCTGTTTGGACTCTCATTCTGACGGCAACCATTCACTGCAGAGCATCCATTGGTGAGCAAGTGATGAAATGCTAAAGATCTCCAAATCTGTTCTGATGAAGAAACAAACTTATCTACATCTTTAGATGACTGAGGCTATTTTCATTTTTGGGTAAGCCATAGTACACACATAGTACGTGTTTAAAACACTGGGATAATATTTTAGGTCCTGGGTTGGTGGGCAAATGGTGTTTAAAAGGGAGTATTTATGGAAGTGAGGTTTGCTTATGAACATGTGAGGGTGAGCAGGTGCTGATTATTCTGACCTATGACTAATGGATGGAAACGTTTCCTTCATGCAATGTCTTGTTATTAGATTGTAATATATTTCCTCTAAAAAGGCAAAGACTTAATGACCCGGCGTGTCTGGTATAATTTACAGATGTGTCTGGTCTGGCTGTCATTTTTAGATGATGGAGTTTTTTTTATACTCATCTGTTTGATTTCACAATTTTCAGGATGTGCCTTGTCTGCTATATTGTATTTGAGATGCACATAAAAATGTATTTTGAGGCATTTGCTGTATTAGGCTTTGAATTGCTTTGTCCTTGTGGCATAGGACACACACACACACACACTTACACACAACACCCAGTCTCTGACAGGACAGCTGCCCATTCATTCTCATTCCTGTCTCTGTGAGCTAAAATTACAAAGCTGCTGCCTGTCACACATAAAAACAATTGTCTCTGTCCTTTGTGCTTCCAGAAGCTGTCTTGACTCACGGGAAACACCTCAGGTTACACACGTCTCTGTGTCAGCTTCTACTTTCATGCAGATCTAGAGATTAATTTAGTTTAGTATTCTGATTGCAACTAGTCATAATTGTTTCTTTTTCTTTTTTTTCATCCATTACATTTGACAGGTTTCACAATGGCGGACGAGTAAGTGCTTTATGCATTATTTTACTGTTTGTGAACACTGCCTGAACAAACATCTTTATTTGATCATATTTTCTTCTCTTTTCTCTTTGCAATCACCAATAAACACTTCTTAATCTTCAGCAATGTAAGTAAACATTAACTTTCAAGATTAAAAATTGTGTGCATTAATTCGTTACTGGGATAAAATCTGTATTATACAATAATTTATGCATATTTTTATTCAAAATTGTACTTGAATTTTTGTATATGATCAATAGTCTCCTGCTCCACTGGCCCCTCGGGTGCAAGCCAAGGTATTCAACAGCATATTGTGATTACCATATGTGAAATGCAAATTTATCTGGAACGGCAGAATGTAATGCATTAAAACTAGGATTAACATTGTTTTCATTTTTCTTTTTTTTAGCCAAAGTCTAAGATTTCTGCATCTCGAAAACTCTCACTGAAGGTACAGTATGATTGTGGTGTGTGTTTTATCCTTTGAGAACTGAGTAAATGTGCATGTGGTAGATAAACTCCACCTACAGAATGCCTATTTACTGTAAATTCTGTTTACTCAGATCCTTTTGCTCCAAAGAGCCATAGACGAGCTGGAACAGGAGAAGGTCAGTCGTGATGAGGAGAAGGTGAAATATCTGAGCGAGAAGCTTCCGCCTCTTCAGACAACCGGTCTCCCAATGGATGATTTGCAGGTTAGTGAATAACAACTTCATCAATATATATCCTGACCAACTAGTAAAAAGCATATATTTATTTTTTGGAGATTGTAATAGTTCTAATGGTAATCATATACTCACTTAAAATAATTTATATTACTGTTTTAACAGTGTTTTTTTTTTTTTCACAATATGACAAATTCAATCATGAAATCACAAATCATGAAAAACATGTTAAAAAGTAATACTTGTCTTTTTGTCATTATGATTTTGTATGTGATCTAGAAACTGTGCCGGCAACTCCATGCCAAAATCGATGTAGTGGACGAGGAGAGATACGACTTTGAAGCCAAAGTGAATAAAAACAACAAAGATGTGAGTAAATAAAATGTAGCTTTCCTAAACTTCCGCTAATAACTGATGGCAGTTTGTGTAATGAACACAGTGTGTGTGTCTGTAAAAGATCCATGAGCTGAAGCTGAAGGTGCAAGATTTGGGAGGGAAGTTTAAGAAACCTGCCTTGAGGAAGGTGCGTGTGTCTGCGGATGAGATGATGAGAGCGCTGCTGGGCTCCAAACACAAGGGCTCCATGGACCTCAGAGCCAACCTCAAATCTGTGAAGAAGGAAGACATTAAACAAGAGAAGGTACACTTCTCAGCAATATGTGAAGTCACTTCACTATGTGTTGAGATAACACAATGGAAAATCCATATAAATACATTTGAATATAAATGTAAAAAATGTATAATCATTATATATGAGTCATATACAGTATATATATATCCAAAATAAGTTTTTGTTTACATAATATGAGTATACTGTTTATATACATATATGTAAAAATACAAAGACATGCATGTATATGCAAATATATTATATACATAATAAATATGCACAGTACACACACATGTATTATGTAAATAAGAAAAACTTTTTAATCGTGATTAATAGTTTGACATCACAGTATATACAGTGCCCTCCACTAATATCGACACCCTGGGTAGTAAATCTGAGCAGAGTTGGCTGAGAAAATAAATCTGCATTGTTTATCCTTAAATTCACACAATTCTAACCTGTCATTGAATTAAAACATCGAAATAATTTCTTTTTCTCCAATACTTGTAGACCACAATTATTGGCACCCCTAAAATTAAATATCTCTGAAGTATATTCCCATTCATATTCACAATTTTGAGCACTCCAGGGTGATTATGAACATGAAAATATCCAGCCCTTGCGTCCTGTTTCACAGAAATATATATAGGAGGGAAAACAAAGCCCAAAATCCCTTAATCACCAATAAAATGAGAAAAACCAAAGAATATATTTCTTATATGCTGCAGAAGATAATTGAGCTTCATCAATTAGTGAAAAGAGCTAGAGCAGTGACAATTTCAGGGAAATAATGAAGAATTTACAATCAACATGCAATGTTTGGAAGCTGCCTGGAAAAGGACGGTCTATATCATCCTAATACACGGCGAGGAGTAGAGTTTGAGTCGCTAAAGAGTCTCAGGTTCAGAAAACCTTTAAAAAAAAATAGTCAAACAGCCCCTACATCAGCACATGTTGTTTGGGAGGGTAAAATTCTCCTCGCTCATCCAAAAACAATCTCCAGCAAGTTGTCAGACAGGACTGGAACTACAAATGGGACTGGATTCTATGATCAGATGAAACTAAAACATGAGCTTTTTAGCAGCAAACTCTCAAGATGTGTTTGGTGAACACAGGGATAAAAAGTACTCCATGTGTACAGTGAAGTATACGGCTGTGTTTTTGATGTTGTGGGTCTATATTTCTGCTGGAGGTCCTGGACATCTTGTTTAGACAAATAACAAATCAACTGACTCTGTTAGAAATCTTATAATGGGCCATGGATGGGTCTTCCACTGGGACAATAATCCAAAACAAACATCAAAATAAACAAAAGAATTAGTAACTGAGCACAAAATGAAGCTCTTGGCTCATGGCTGTCCCAGTCCTCTGACCTGAACCCTGAGTGAGGTGAACTAAAGAGGAGAACCAGCATGAAGCTGATAATCTGAAGGGTCTTGAGAGATTCTGGATTCTCTTTTCTCTTATCAGGTGTTCTCCAAACTCTTCAGGCGTCACAGGAGAAAACTCAGAGCTGTTATCTTATGAAAAGGACGTAGCAATAATTGGGTGCCAATAATTGTGCCTAACATGTATCGGAGAAAAACATTTATTTCATCATGAGTTTTTCTCCCCATTTCAATTGTTTTACTTCAATATTAGGTAAAAATTTTGAAAAAAAACAAAAAAAAAACAACGAAAAAAAAAATTCACAGCCACCTTTGCTCAGATTTACCTACATGTAGGGTGCCAATATTAGTAGAGGGCACTGTATGTATATACATATAAATATCCATTCCATTCCATTATGGAGAACTGGGCCAAATATTCCCATTTGCTGCAAAATGTAAAGGAAACAAACTTCCAGTTTTTGAATCATCGGTAACTATACACTTGACTTCTTTTCTTTCAGGTTATGTCGGCAGAGGTGGGCGACTGGCGTAAGAACGTCGAGGCAATGTCTGGTATGGAGGGCAGAAAGAAGATGTTTGATGCTGCTGGTGGAGGACAGTAATAGGAGTGTATATAAGAGTGTGTATAATTGTGAATATGTGCGCATGAGCATTTGTTATTAGTGACGTGCAAAATCAAGAAAATGACCTGCAATGAGTCACCAGTAAAAAATAAACAATAGGCATTATAACAAAATACAAATCAAAAGAAAACTAGGCCTACGTAAATATGGAAATGTTACTTCTGTGTATGCTATTTGCCCATCTCAGGTTCATTAAATTTTGATTGTGCTAAGATTGCCTGATTTATTATAATGATAGACTGTCACTGTCTGTTTTTAACACACACGGGATGGATAGAACTTCACAACTTTGTGTGATTGACAGTTTTACATATCAGGGAGGTGAGGTCACCTTCACCACTAACAGATGACAACTGACTCATTCAGATTATGATCACACTGTGTGACTGACTGTGTGTTTGTGCTCAAGGACATGAGAAGTCAGTGTCTCCGGCAGTGATTTTTTTGGTCAACACCTGTCTGAGGGAGTTATAGATGTGTAATGCAGCCTGGTTTGGCAGACACGCTGTAGTGGAGAAAGAATAGTTTATCGCCTCAAATAGCATGATGAAACATACGATTCCATAGTACAAAGTGTGTATTGTGGGCACACTGTATGCAAATATTCAGCAATTCCTTTTTCTTGACTCTTTTTTTCTGATTAGACTGCATGCGTTGAGACGTTTTATGTATAGGCAGGCTACAATTGGATTAAACATGCAAAATAATTTTGTCTCCGAAAGGTTTTGATGACAAATAGATTGATCACAAGTTTGGGGTTTGTTAGATTTTTTGTTCTTTTTATTTTTATTTTGTGAAGGAAGTCTTGCTCCTTGCTTACCAAGCCTGCATTTATTCAATCAAAAACTATAATAT
Source organism: Enteromius paludinosus (assembly GCA_032361165.1). Classification (NCBI taxonomy): domain Eukaryota; kingdom Metazoa; phylum Chordata; class Actinopteri; order Cypriniformes; family Cyprinidae; genus Enteromius; species Enteromius paludinosus. The sequence goes on from JAUMHQ010000081.1 coordinate 17,550,210, forward strand.
TATTACAATTTCAAATAGCTGTTTTCTATTAGAAAATATTTACAAAGGTAATTAAGTTGGCTTGAAAAAGCCAACTTACTGATATACTATTTAAACGTATTATTCCGAGCCAAAATTTAAACACTATCTCCTCCTAGAGCTTTTAAGCTAGAACCACCAAACTTGGCCCAGACCTTCAGACTGGTCTGACTCGGGTTGCTATATCTTTTCAGACTGATTACGGTTTTTCTAAAAATTGTGATTAAATCTAGAAAAAATCCCATAGACTCCCTTTCACGGAATGTTCAGATGAGCCAAGACTCTGCCAGCTCCAACTGTCAAAATTCAAATCTAAACACCTCCAGCCTATTAACTTCAACCAAACTTCCCTTCTATGTACTATTTCTAACCCATTTAAACCCCTTTAAGCTTCCACTCTATCTACTACCATTTCTAATTTATCTAAATCATGGTAGCAACATGCTAAACATGCTAGGATCTTGCTAATCATACTAAGATCTTACTATTAACTTGCTAACAAAATGCTAGAAACATGCTAGCAACATGCTAGTAAACTGCTAATCATGCTTGTAACTTGTTATTCATGCTAGAAACATGCTAGTAAAATTCTAATCATGCTAGAAACATGTCAGCAACATGCTAATCAGGCTAGCAAAATGATAGTAATTTGGTAATCATGCTAGAAACATAGCAACATGCTAGTAAACTGCTAATCATGCTTGTAGCTTGCTAATCATGATAGAAACATGATATCAACATGCTAGAAACAAGCTATTCATGCTAGCAACATGCTAGTAACCTGCTAATCATGCTAGAAACATAGCAACATGCTAGTAAACTGCTAATCATGCTTGTAGCTTGCTAATCATGATAGAAACATGATATCAACATGCTAGAAACAAGCTATTCATGCTAGCAACATGCTAGTAACCTGCTAATCATGCTAGAAATATGCTAGTAACATGCTAATCATGTTTGTAACTGGCTAATGATGCTAGTAACTTGTTAATCATGCTATCAACATGCTAGTAACTTGCTAATCTTGCTAGCAACATGCTAGTAACTTGCTAATTATGCTAGAAACATGGTAATCATGTTAACAAGCTAATCTGCCTATCTATAAGCTTACTTTGTAAACTCTCCTTTTCCAACTATTTTAGACTGAAAACTCCATTTAAACTTTATAAACTCATAGCATGATTTCTATAAACCGTTTTAAACTTTCTAGCTAGGCTTTTTCAAGCCAACTTAAAGTTTGCCTACAAACTTTATTATCTAGTTTTCATTTGAATTACAAAACACATTTTAACAGTTTTATTTAACAGTAACATAAAACAAAATATGTATCCAAGGTCATATGGGATTTCATGATCCAGCTCTGGTTTAAACATCTATTTGAAAATGTTTTAATAACAGAGTTCAGTTCAAAAGTATGAAATGAAAGTATATGTTAAATGACCTGGTTGTCATCTTTATTAGGTGGACTGCTGTATGTGGTCTTTCAAGAGCTGTTTTCCTCTTCAAGCCCAAGCAAAATTTATGGAAAAGCTTTTGAGAGGTGCAGAACTCACCCAGAGGTCAGTGTCTGGCGATTCATTCATTCTAAGCTATAAAGCAAACAAACCAAATATGTTAAATGCCCAAATAAATGAGGTTTTTGTTTTATGTCAAGGTAATAGGAGCTTTTGGAGAGCCCATCAAAGGCTATGGGGAGACCAGTCGGCGTGGAAGAAGACAGCAAGTCAGGTGAAATATTGATAGAATATCAGTAAATACAAATACGAGTAACACCTCCCGCTTGACAAGATTTTTCTTTCAGTCATGTCGAGTACATGAAGGATGGACTCAAGTACATGCGGCTGAAATTTTACATTGAGGGATCTGAACCTGGATTACGAGGAACTGTTCATTCTGAATCAAAGGAGGTACATTACCACATCTCATTAAAAATGATGGTAGTTTCATGTTGACAAATATATGACAAACTGCTTCTTTCCGACAGAATCCTGAGACTGGCAAATATGAGTTCAGGTATATATTTGTAGACATAGACACGTATCCCAGGAGGACAATCGTCATTGAAGACAACAGATGAAATTAGTTTTTACACCGTTATGCGGTATCGGAAATTTCAGTAGCATTGGATCTGATTAATCAAGCTTGTTTGAATTTTGTATTGATCTTCATAAACGTGTGATGATCGGGATATTTGGGGCACTTGTAATGAAACATCTGATATTTTGTACAAGGATTTGCATGTTTTTATCATAAAATCCGTGATTTCAAATGGAGATCAATTATTGAATTGGTATTAAATTTATTCAATGTACTGTAACTCGAGTATAGGTTAATAAAGAAATTTGATATCATTATTGTAAATGGTCTGTTGTTCTTTCTTTTAATGCAATGCAAATTCATCTATGCTAAGTTTATAATTCCTTTTTTTAATTTAAAAGTATGTTGTCATTGTAATACATAAGATAAATAATTGGCAACAATAAAAGTAGCATTTGAACACATAATGGCAAAAATGAACAAATCTAAAACTCAATTAACCTCTAATGTTGCATATACAGGTAGCGTGTGAGTTTAGGCGTGTTTTTAATGTGCCTAATATTTTGTAATGCAATATGAGAAAATATCCTATTTACTTTATGTAGCACAGCGTATCAACTTCTAGTTATGCATTTAATCTTGCGTTCATAAAAGCTTCTTGTGCCCGGTAGGTGGCGGTTTATTTCCGTTTCTGAACAAAACAGAAAGTGAATAATATTAATATATATATATATATATATATATATACACAAATATTAATATTTAAAAAATAGTGTTGTCAAACGAATAATTGCATCCAAAATAAAAGTTATTGTTTGCATAATAAATGTGAGTGTTCTGTGTATATGTATTATGTATACATAAATACACAAAAAAAGTATGTATATATTTAAGGAAAATGTATTAGAATTCTGTATTTTATATATATTAGTGCTGTCAAATGATTAATCTTGATTAATCGCATCCAAAATAAGTTTTTCTTTGCATAATATGTTTGTATGTGCTGTGTATATTTATTAAGTATATATAAATACAAACACATGCATGTATATATTCAATGAAAATATGTTAGGTTTATATATTAAATATATTTAGATATATGAAATATAAATAAATAAATGTATAAATGCATTTACATGTAAATACTTTCTAAATGTAAACTGTATGTGTGCGTTTTAATATAAACATAATAAACAAACACAGCATAAACGCATATATATCGTAAAGAAAAACTTTTATTTTGGATGCGATTTGACAGCACTAATATATACATATATATTATACAAATATAAAAATAACAAAATATTTTTAAAATATATTCTGCATGTGTGTGTATTTATATAATAAATATACACCGTACGCACACATATATTACATAAACGTAAAACTTTTTTCGGATGCAATTATTCACGATTAATGGTTTTAAATATAACTCTACTGTCCCTCACAAGGTCCTTCGAAGCATATCTACAGTTTTAAAATGACATATATTTACATCTAAATTATTAAATTACAGCAAGAAAAACGTAAAATAAACCATGAAAGACTTTTAATTTGACGTTCTTCTCCCATGACTCCACGGAAGAACAGACGAGCAGAACAGAAGAACTACAACAAAACCCCCTCCGTTCGCTCATGGAAAAAACACACAGCCCACAAGATTTCTCGGAAGCCCTTTGAGGCTCTGAAGTATTAGCATTTACTAACAGAGCGTGGAGCCACACTCGGCCTAAAGGGCAGCCAACAAAGCCGACTTAGTCGAAAAAATTACACCCAAAGTCGGTGTTTGTGTTTTTATGAAGGTAAACACATTTGTAGCCCGTTAGCAAAGCGACTTCCTCTTGTGTCTATGAGGAGCAGATGCTTCGTTAGCTGCCTAAAGCTGGATTATAACGCCACTTAAAACGCGTTTAAAAGGTGAGCTGTTTTTTTTTTTTTTTTGATAAATTATTTTAACATTAGATAACTAGAAAAAGTCCTGTGTACGCGTTTAAAGGGTTAGTTTTCCCGTGCGGTGTTTGTTTACGTGTTTGTTTATATAGGTGAAGTATGCGTGTGCTTGTTAGAGTTTGATTTTAGTTTATATACCAGTAACCCAATCCTTTTTGATATACGCAGTATATTTGAAATAAAATCTGTTTTAAATGTTTTCTAGTGTGACTGTAAGAGCTGCTTTAAACATGAGATCAGTTGACAGTTTGAGTGATTATTCATATGTGGGTTGGGTGGCTATTATAATTATGAGTAAATCAAGATTGCCTGGATCTCAAATTGACATTTTCTTTTGCAGATCTTGCCAAACTCTGTTGTTGGTTCTTATTTCAGTTTGACAGCTTGGAAGCTGATTATGGTAATTGATACCAACTGATGAGAAGCATGGAGCTGTACTGGTACATGTAAGTCTTATCAGCATTGATTTTGTTTATTACAGTTTATTTTAGTTGGCATGCATCCCGCGATGTGATGTAATCATACCAAGCCATGCTTGTGACTTTGAACTTGTTCTTTGTCTTGTTTTAGAGTCGTCATAATATTTATTATGATTAAGATCTTCTTCTACATCTGCTGGTATCGCTCAAGGCAAAGGCAACTGGCTGCATACCTCAGCAATCCCCGAAACGCTCAGATCGTCATTGTTGGAGGACGAGCGTACCTGCATCAGATCTGTGAGAGACAAAATGTGAGTAAACTACAAGCTCAGTGCAATCAGATGTTCTTTTCAAGGTGTGGTCGGCTTGGCTTGCGTCAGCCGCTGCCGATATAATCGCTGTTTGGAAACATGACATAGTTTAGCTTCCTGTGCAATACAGTGTGGGTCTCACGAACTCATTGTACGTTTGGAAAGACAATGAGATAGACAGAAGCATAGTAGGTCATGGTATCTTCTGTTGACTTCAAGTGGCATTTCACAGAAGATTTGACTAGGTAAAGGGCAGAGAGACTGATATGAGCTGATAGACAACTTTTTTTTTTTTTTTTGATTGCTAATCTAGGACAAGGCTTAAGGGGGTAAGATTACACCAAGAATAAATAATAGTTTATTATTTGTTATATATGTATATATAGTTTAAACAAGTACAAATATACAAAAATATGCACATAATATCTATAGAATTTTTTAACTGATAACATATCAAATTCAGAATTGTATTAATCCCCTTGTTTTAGTGGAGATTCATCATCAGGACAGATACCTTTTATTATGCTATTAATGTGAAGCGGTTATGCATTTCTGAAGGTGATTGGGACCCCGTTGAAACCTGTATTTAGCACTGCCTGCTTGTGCTCGGATCACCAACAATAGATCTTAAACGTCATCGTAGTCTGCCTAAAGTGGTAAACAGAATCTATAACAGTTGAACACAGGAAATATGCATCTGCTCACACGTTTCAAACTGAATGGCAGTCAGCGTTCTGTAGAAATTTTGCAGTCGAGTGCATGTTCGGCCTATGTCATTCACCTACAGGGATGGTTTTGGTGAACTTCCACTTTTACTGTTTCACAACACTATTTTTGACCTTGGTGCTCTGCATTTTTATTTTTATTTTTTTTGACTCATTGTGTAAAACGTTTCACTCTCTGAGTTCAAAGATTACAACAAGGAACTGGTAAACCAAACCTAGGGCAGGAGTGTCAGTTCTCAAGCTCTTGTGATTTGCACAGGCCACTAAAATGCATGAGCTCTTCTTGTTTTAGAGAATCATCTCTTGTTGGTGCTTAGCACTTGTCAAAACTAACCGCTGCCTGTGAAAAACCCTGAAGAAGCAGACGATGTGGAACGGGGCCCAGAGCAGAGGGCCTTGACAGGGCTGACAGAAACTTCTAGGAATGTTATTGTTTTTTTTTCAGCAGTTTGCCTAAAGTGTATTCACTCTTACATAGGGCTGGGTATCGAGTGCGATACTTTTTAGGAACCGACCGAATTGCCTCGATACAACAGAGTATCGAAAAACGTC
>JAUMHQ010000081.1:17599167-17616043 GCA_032361165.1 Enteromius paludinosus
GACACGTGACAGCATCAATATGGCGGATGTAGTACGTCCGAGATCCATTCATACTACCCCCATTCATACTATATAGACCGTACTGTTTTAACTGTCGGGTAGTACGTTCGGTTTTAAATGTAGTACCTACTTAAGAAGTATGCGATTTCGGACGCAGCCTATGTGATTATTGATTGATTTACTCCCTGCTGTCTTCCCCAGGTGTCCTTAGTTCTGTCCTCGTTAGTATGTGTATTTACGCGTCTGTGTTTCAACCCTCTGTGTCAGTCCACAAGTGTCAACCCGCATGTTCTCTGTTTTATGTCAGAGTTTATGATTAAAGTGTCGTTTGCAAGACCTTTGCTTCGTGTGATCCATCAGCCACAGCCAGCGTGACAGAAGGACTGACCAAAACCAAAAAAAAGGGCGGATGATCACCCCCGAGGAAATACTCCATCATCTCCTCAACGGGCAGACTCCTCTCCCAGCCATTCGGCGGATGTATGGAGGCACATCAGTGCCAGCTCCCCAGAAGCGGATCCAGATTCCCGCGGATTCCAGCCCGCGATGTCATAGTCTAGAGCCGGATTTGTGGGCCGACATGCCAGTCCTGATCCCCGCGGATTCTGATCTGCAATTTTCCCGATCCAGTTTCAAAGTTACGGCCAGGAGTGCAGTTCCGAAGTCCACTTCCAGAGTTACGGCCAGGAGAGCTGATCCCGATTCCAGTCCCTGATTTATGGCCAGGAGAGCCGTTCCTGATTCCAGTTCCTGTTTCTTTGCCAGGAGTGCCGATCCCGATCCAAGTTCCAGAGTCTTGGCCAGGAGTGCCGATCCCAATTCCAGTCCCTAGATTGCGCCCAGGAGTCCTGATCCCTATTCCAGAGTCATGGCCAGGAGTGCCGATCCCGAATCCAGTTCCAGAGTTACGGCAGGAGTGTCGATCCCGAGTCCAGTCCCAAAGTTCAAGCTGCAAGAGCTCCCCCTTGAACTCGCACTGCAAGAGTGCCCTCCTGAGTTCAATGCACGAGAGAGGTCTCCTAAAGGCCCGCCCTCCCACCAACTAGCATGGCCAGAGTGCTCCCCAACTCCACCTCCGGCCTCCGAAGCCAGAACTCCGCCTCGTTCCTCCGACCCTCCGGCTCTACCGTGGGCCCTAGTTCCCTTCTCTCCTTCAGTGCCTGTCTGTCCACCAGGTTCTATCGTCCCTCCAGCTCGGCCTTGGTCGGTCCGAGTTCATCCATTGCCTTGGGACTCCATTCCTTCAGCTTCGCCTCGTCCTTCCATCCCTCTGGATCCGCCTTGGTCCTCTCTCGCTCCAGCTCCGCTGTGACCTTCCAGATCCCCTCATCCGCGACAGTCACTGGCACCACCTGTTCTGCCTTGGCCCTCCGGATCCTCGTCGTCGGGCTGGCTCTTCGGCTCCCTGTCGCCACCTTCAGCTCCGCACCAATTGCCAGGACGCCAGCCCCCCTCCCCTTGGGACGTTATGAGGTGCGAGAACGCACCTTTCCGGGAGGGGGAAAAAATGTCAGAGTTTGTGTTTAGTTTCCTTGTGGTTTGCTCCCATGTGTCCGCCCTTGCCCATATTTGGTACAGCTGTCTTCCCCAGGTGTCCTTAGTTCTGTCCTCGTTAGTATGTGTATTTAAGCGTCTGTGTTTCAACCCTCTGTGTCAGTCCACAAGTGTCAACCCGCATGTTCTCTGTTTTATGTCCGAGTTTATGATTAAAAGTATCGTTTGCAAGACCCTTGCTAAATGTGATCTATCAGCCACAGCCAGCGTGACAGCCAGAATATAGTTTATAGTTCTAAAGAATTATCAGTTTACATTTTGCAATTAGTAACTTACAATGGTGAGATATAAATTCTAAATTCTAAGAAAAAATGCCTGAATTGCAAATGAATAAATCCTGTATTTTTTTTCCCCAGACTTTCTCAATAACTCACAATTGAAAGATATTATGATTCTGAGAAAAAATTTAGAATTTAGACTTTCTTTGTAAGAAACATGTGAGATGTGACCTCGCAATTTTGATTAAAAGTTTATAGTTCTGACTTTTCTAATGAGAATAATGGCAAAAAAAAGTTTTTACATTTCAGAATTAATAACTCAGAGGAAAAAGAAATCTGAATTATGAGACAGAAGTCACAATTGGGAGGAAAGGCTTTTTTAACTTTTACTTTTCAAAAAAAATATTTATTCCATGGTTTTCTACAGCTTCTTCATATGTTTTGGTCCTTGTTAACAAGAAATACATTCCTATTGCAGACTAGGCAATCCAGAACACGGTTCGGTTTTCCAAATTCAAGCTATATTCATGCATTAGTTTTTAAAATGTTCTAATAAATGACAAAATTCATCTTCAGGAGTGGATGATGGTGCAGATATTCCACGGGAGATGCTTGCCGGGATTTATGAGCGGATTCAGCAGAGGGAGCTGCGCTCCAACGAGGATCATGTGACTTACGTTACCAGAGTGGAGCAAAGCATTCTTGGAATGAAGACCGTGAGTCACTTCTACCAATTATACACAAAGGTCACGTAAATGTGAAAAGTGCAACACCTTTCAGTTCAGTTTGCACTTGTTACAGATTTGAAAAGGTGATTAGAGACAGTGAGATGTCTGACCGAACAACCGGCTTCTCAACATTACATTTATTAATGGGTCTTTCTGAGCCAAAGATCAGCATTACTATCACTCATACCAGTGCAATGATTTCAACAAGCTCTCATATTAAGTATTGAACTTAACCTGAACCGTTTGTCCTATACAAAGGACTCTTTTTTTTAAGATTCCAGTTTCTTGGGTTTTAAAGGGGTCATATGATGTGATTTCAAATTTTTCTTTCTCTTTAGAGTGTTACAAGCTCTTGGTGCATAAAGAAGATCCTTAAAGTTTCTAAGGCTAAAGTCTGAAAACCAAAGAGATATTTTTTTATAAAAGTTATGACTTGTACACCCCCTCCCAAAACAGCTCGTTTAAACACGCCCCCACTTTGCTACGTCACAGAGCGGGTTTACTCTTAAACACTACCCAAATGTTTACGCAAAGAAAGAAGGCAGAGCTATTATCCTAACTTTAGTGTTGCTGCGGGCGCCATGTTCTGGAGACACTGTGTGAAGCTACTTTGTTTGTGCTTTCAAAAGAAGACACAACAAGAAATCAGTGTTAAGTTGTGCTTCCAACACTGTTCCAGAACAGTTCAACACAAATATTAGAGTGTGTTCAGTGCATTCACGAAGGACTGATTCCTGAAGCTGACAGAGCAGTCTATGCTGGCTGTGCACAGAGACTAGAAAGTGAGGCAACTCTACCTCTGCTAGAACAGTCTGCTGCTGCCGACTCACAACCTTTAAGTATGTTACATTTTCTTATTAAAATAATAACTTACTATTCAAACATGAGTTTTGAGCAGTGAAGGGTAGTGCTTGTTGTTTTTCCGATCACAAATGCAGACATAGTGTTAGTTTACGAGGCGTGATGCAACACGACACATACATTTAAGTCATGATAATCAGTAATTATGTCTCTGCTGGATGCAACAAATGCCTGGTTTGTAATGTGTTTTATTGATTTGGTGTCATAGTGCCGGGACGAGGCATCACGTTATGGTAAGGGGCGTAACATTTCCACCACACGCTTGAGGTATTTAGCCAATTACAGTGCACTGGATAGCTGGCCAATCAGAGCACACCTCGCTTTTTTTTACACAATGATCTTTGTACAGATCGACCTGTTTCAGGAGGTGGACTTAGAGGAGAAACAATAATGTACAGTATGCAGAAAGTAATGTTGTTTTTGCACCTTAAACCACATAAACCCTTTGTATTGCACCATAAAATGTTCTTTTTAGCAACATCATATGACCCATTTAAGGAATTAATATTTAGAAAGTGCAATTACATCGTCAAAGATGAGATGAATTTATGTTGTTTAAATATAAAAGTTAAAAAAGGTATATTTCATTGTTTTTAAAACACTGTTGACAAAATATCATGTGCATCTTTAACATTTTTAATCACATGTTGTCATATGAACAGTCAGCCGTTGATTCTCACAGCTGTTCGATTCACTAAAATAAATTCATGAGTTCGGGTGCATTGTATGTTTTTGATTCGCTAAAAAGATCACAGAATGATAATTAATATAATAATTCACAGAATGTAAACAATTTAAGTTTCATATGCAAGCCTAAAGGTCATTGCACACTGAGTTTAAATGAGAAACAAATGTTTCGGATCTAAAAAAAATAAATACTTTCATAAAAGAAGTCCAGATCAGGTTCAATTTGCGTTTTTGCATCCGTAACAAGCCTTCAGATAGAAAAAGATAATGAATATGAAACAACAACAACAAAAAAACGCACACACGGGGGACTCAGTGTGTAAGGACCTTCAAGCTTAAAATGTTTAAACTTTTATTACCTGCAAACTTTTGCAAGTCTCATGTTTGATTAACATGATGAGGTGAAAATAAACTTTGCTCAAAGCCAAAACAAGTGACATTCACATTACAGTTTCTGGTCATTAATTTTTCCCACCTCTGTATGCTAACAGCTGTGTGAATGAATTTATAGTGCGTGAGCGACTAAAACTGCTCATTAGTTCGGTGCTCTAAATTTAAGATTTCACATGACAGCGCCGCACAACCTACACATGAAATATTAATTCCATTCTTCAGCCCATACTGCACCAGACATCCCTCTTTTCATTTCCTGCGCTGATGGAAACGGCATTCTCTGAATTGGATTCGGCCGATATTTGATCTCTTTCTCTCTTCCTCAGATACTGTCGGTTCCTCACCGTAGGCTGGTGTGCTGCAGTCGACTCTTTGAGGTCACCGATGTGAGTAAACCACAGAAACAGGCCTCACATCAGAGGGAGGTGTTCCTCTTCAATGACCTGATAGTGGTGAGAGACGCGCCTGTTCATACATGAAAACATATTCAAGCATGATGTACAAACAACTGAAAATATATGTTGTTTGTTTTGTGATGTTAGATCCTCAAACTATGCCCTAAGAAGAAGAGTGCTGCCACATATACGTTCTGCAAGGCCATGGGCTTACTGGGAATGCAGTTTCATCTCTTTGAGAATGAGTGTAAGAATACAAATACAAACATATATATATATTTTTAGATATTTTACAATAGTGATAAATATGCATGTAGTGTAGTTATAGTAAAAAGACTGCATGACTATAAAATCACTACTGGTGGCCCATTAGACTTACAAAAAAATTAAAGCATATGTAATTTTTTTTTTTTTTTTGTAAGTACACATGTATATGTATGCATGTTAATCTGTTAAATTGCATATAAATAACCATAATTAATTAGTATTACTAATAAATAAACAAACAACTTTTTATATTACCGTACATCTGGTTGTTTCTGAAGTGTGTCTAATGTTAAAATATGCATATTTTTCAGTTTGTTACTTTTTAATCCCAAATTCAGATGTATGCATTTTTTAAATAATAAAAATCTTATATTTTATGATAATAATATCCATAATGCCTTCAAAATGTAAAAGTGTTTTTTTTTTTATAATATAAGCATAAATCATTATAATATTTAGTAATGACATTACATTGATTAAAGACAACTTCAATATTAAAATACATTTTATTAAATTAAACAAGCAACGAATTCCAAACAAAGAAAAATACTGAAGCTATTTATATAGCATTTGTCCAATTCTCTGTCAATCAATCAGTGAACCTACAGTATATACACAATAACCTTCAAAAAAGAAACCTATAATAATAAATATGAATAATAAATAATAAAAAGCCGAAGCTCAGTATTTGCATTGTAATACAGTACATACAGTTTATTTTCTGTCACAGATTACCCTCATGGAATCACGATATTGTCTCCGTTCTCGTCGGAGAAGAAGCAGGTAGTGAGTTTCTGTTCTCAGAGCGCCGAGGAGCTGCTCAAGTTTGTAGAGGACCTGAGAGAGAGCATCGCAGAGGTGGCAGAGATGGAACAGATACGGATCGAGTGTGAGTGGCTTTGCCTGGAACGGTGTTCTCATTTACTCTTGTTCACACACTTTAGGATAGTGATAGTCACATTAATTACAAATTGAGTGTTCTGGACATGCATGTTTTGCAGACCAGCAAAATCTAGAGACTTTTGACCAGTACCCTAGCAAAAACACAGCAACATGCAATTATTTTAAGTTTAATATAATTGGAAAAGAAAATTGCTTATACACTGTGTCCTGAATTATTAGGCAAGTTGTAATTCTGGTCATATTTTTTTTCCCCCAAGACCATTCAACCAATCCCAAACCACATCAATCTTAACTACTATTGATTTGGTATTTAATCATTTACTGTATAAGTAATATATAATTGTCCGTAAAGGCTGAAGGCGTTTCTTTTTACAGATAAAATGAGCCATGAACGAGATTGAACTTAGACTAAAAGTTGAAAATGATTCAATTCACATGACGAGGATGCAATGCTAATGCAATAATACAATAAGCAAAGTTACGGAATGACCATTGGCCAGAGAAATCCTCATTGGGTCAGCAGAGTCAGAAAAAACAGGTGAAGAAAAGATATGCTAACTGTGAAAGAATTGGGTGAGAAACCATCAGGAACCATTTAGTCTCCAGCACCATCATTTTCTTCCTGGAGTCTCCACAAGAGCAATGTGTCAGGTTCTCAGAGACTTTGCTTGGGCACAAAATAAAAAAAAAAATTACCCTCATTTAATAAGAATAAGATGCTGAAGTGAAGCGTCCTAGGTCTTTCAGATGAATCCAGTCAGAGTTGTAATAAAAATTGTCCATTGGTTTAAATGGGTGATAGCCGTTACACTTCAGAAGACGTGAAATAATTTGTGCATATTCGTAATAAAATATCCCTTATAAGACTCCACGGGGTGAATAAAGTCATCCTGTAGCGAATCCATGTATTTTTCTATTATAAATATCCATATTTCAAACTTAAGCACTTTTCTTGCACGTCTGTTGTCTGTGAAAACCGGAAAAAGTCCCAAAAGATGACGTAAGACATTAGTCACAGAATAAAAAACAAAATGCCAGTTATGAATTAGAAGCACAAACCAAGGTTTTATAAAGAAAAATGTAGGAGGATTTAGATATAAGCAGAAAGGAGACTGGTTTTCCTATGCTTAAGTTAGAAACATTGTTTCCTTTGAAACTACATTCGCGTATACAATGCATTCATCCGCCAGGACTGCTTCCGGTTTCCAGTCAGCAGATGTGAGAGAAAAGTGCTTATTAAGTTTGAAATATGGATATTTATCTTACAAAAATGCATAGCTTTGCTACAGGAGGACTTTATTCACACCCGCATCCGCAGACGTCTCCTATCCTGAAACGTCTGTCTTGCAGATGTTGACTAATAAGAGCTCCTAAAACAAAAACTGCCAGATTCTGGAACATAAATTCTGAATATAAGGAGTTTTAGACTTTCAGCCTTCCCGGACAATTATATATCACTTATGTATGATTAAACACAAAATCAATAGTAGTTATTAAAATTGATGTGGTTTGGGACTGGTATGTTCTTGGAAAAAAAATCGACTTGCCTAATAAATGGGAACATTGCATAATAGAACAGTGCATGCTTTCCTCATTTTAAGTTATTTGTTAGCACTATAAATAATTGAAGCGATATTTCTACCATTTTCAACTCATTATAAGTTAGCCTGAAATATGATGAATTCTCTATATTCCCCTGTGGTTTGAATGCCACGGCTGTGGCTGCCATTAAAGTGAATTATGTATGTGCTTCTCAGGGGAACTAGAAAGACAACAGGTGGTGAGAAATCAAACTAACAAGAACGGCACGCAACTAGACATCCACGCTGGACCTAGTTCTGCTTCGGGTACGCACACAAATGCTTACACGCGCTACACGCAGCAGTATGCCTGTTTTTGATGTCTTGTGTATTTGTGTGGCTTGCAGGGGATGATTTTTATGAGAAAACGGCAAGCAACACGGTAGAGGTTTGTATCAGTGAATCGTGAGTTCAGTGCAAAATGCATGTGTACAGCATCCTCCAAAGGTTGGGAACACCCGAGGCAAAGTTGGGTTTTGGATGATATCAGCATAAATGTTTATCGTTTTTAGTCATGCATCGATAAGGGATGACTCAAATATGTTTTACTAAAAGAAATGTTCAGCCAAAAAAAATTTAATTTGCTAAAAAATGTACTCGCCCTCAGGCCATCTAAGATGTAGATGAGCATGTTTCTTCATCAGAACAGATTTAGAGTGATTTAGGATTAAAATAGCTAGGCTCTGACTTTGCTTTAACGCATTAGCACCCAAATGTCAAGTATTTATGCTGATATTGTTCCATTTTTAAAGTCTAAGGTGTTTTCAGATTTTTGGGGAACATTGTAGGTGGTGACAGCACGTATGTAAGTCTATATAGTTATCATCACTATCTCCTTGCAGAATCAGAGATAACCTCCCCACTGGCCCCACACTCCCAGCCCTTTACCCTTTGACCCCTGAGCTCACTCTGACCCCGCTGTCCTTCAGAATGGAGACGCCCGCCCTCGGTGTCTTCACTGCGATCACACACCACTTGTGCAGAGCAATAACAGCACTGCCGCCCCCCAGAAAACACCATCCACTGCCCCTCGTTGTGATCTGTAATCTATGGCCTCTCACTCAGGCTTTTGCTGACTGCTGTTTTAAAGCTGCATACAGCTGCTGTTGTTGTGGGGTGAACTTATTTACGTGTAAAAATCTTAAGTGAACAGGGTTTACAAGTGATACTCGTATAGCCTTTGCCTTTAAAGAAAATGTTGTGGATAATGTTGGGACAGCAATGCAATGAAATGCACAAATCATTTCACTCAGGTGTACACTATCATTTAAAAAAATTTGAGTCAGTACGATTTTTAACAAATAAATGTATATATTTTTTTTAAATGCTGTTCTTTAGAATTTTTCTTCATCATAGCAATAATTAAAATACATTTAAAAATCTGGGTTTCCACAAAAATATTAAACGTCATCGCTGTTTTTAACATTTATGATATTACAAAAATTTTGATGAGCAGCACTTCACTCAATTTCTGAAATATCGAGTGACACTAAAGACTTAGTAAGCTTGCCTTCACAGGAATACATTTAATATTACAATTTATTCAAATAGTTATAATAATATTTCAGAATTGTACTGTATTTTCATTAAATAAATGCAGTCTTTTATTTAGCATCTTTGAATAGTAGTGTACATTAGATCACAGAATAAAAACGCTTGGCAAATTTCATCTCTAAAACCACTTGCCTGCCAGAGAGGGGGGAAAATGTTATTACTTGTGGAATAACAAAGATAAGACTTGCAATGCACGTCCAGAAACACCATTGAAATATTTCATTAAAAAGAGCCGAAATGAAAGGACCGAGCTGTGGTTGCTGTGGACAGACAGGCTACACCAATGCACTTTCACAAGATGCCAAACACATAACACGTATACACATGCAAACAAGGTCTATCAAGACAAGGTGCAAATTACCCAGCATGCAATAAGGACCCTCGCTGCCAAGCGTCTTGGCCCTCAAGGGGCACTTTAATGCTTCTTACAGACGGATAAAAATATAACAGTCTGATTAGCAGCGCAGTAATAAAAGGAAATGCATAAGATAGCAGTTAATTATCCAAATCAGCGCAGTTTAAGAAGGAAGTCAGCGTCGTACGTTTTCATCCACTCCGACAGCGCTGTACCAACGTACTCATGCTGTGTTTTGCCTGCGTGCTATAGCAGATTTTTTACACTTGTTTTATCACTCGCTAAAATAAAAAAATTTAAAGAAAGTTAATTTTAGAGTTTTTATTAAAGAGTTTTTATTAATTCATAATAATAATAAAATTAGAAAAATATTATAGAAAATACTTATTTTAATATAAGTACATAAAATGTTTACATTTAGAATATAAAAATTATATTAAATTACTTTCCATTATGTACAGTTTTTATTTTTTTTATAAATAAGATATTTAAATAATTTTGCATTATTGCAAAATTAGCATTTTCTTTCTTTCACCGGGCATTGATTCTAACATTAAAATCAGGATTAGGTGTAAAATAAAGTCATCAGAATCATTCATGCACGGAAATTGGTTGACGGTTGAGCAAACAGATGTAACCTGTCTCAGAGGAACACAGGAAGCATGTCTTTGAGGCAGTTATCTGCCCATTAAGTGATAATACAAGACCTCTTCACCTTACAAATGGCTGTAAGAAATAAGTATTGGATCTCATTCTGTAAATATGATGCAGGGCGGTGTTATTTATACACTATTACAGTATCTATTAATGTTTAACATTTGCTTAGCAGCGCAGTAAATAAAAGGACATGCATAAGATAGCAGTAATAATGATCCAAAGGTTCAGCATCGCCCATTTTCACCCACTCCAACTGAGCTGTATGTATGTTTGGATGTATTTGTGCTGTGTTTTGCCGCCTGCATGCTCTGTGGCATGGCCTTGTCGTGTGTTTCCGCACCAGAGGGCCGTGAGAGTGCAGCAGGCCAGGCTGATAACGCTTCCTGCTTCTGGCTGTTTCTAAACTAGGTGTCAATTCACAACAGGCTCCAAACGTACCAACTCAGCTCTCCTCTGGCCCCACCCAGCGCTCAGCAACACCTGGCCGTCCTGCCTAACCCCGCCCCTGGCTCCGCCCTCACTATCTCCCCCGACACCCTTATCCAGTGCCAGCAGATCGTCAAGGTGATCGTCATGGACTCTGCTGGGCGTGGCCACGTGGAGGCGTTCCTCAGCCACAACCCCACCCACCGCCTCATCCAATCGGCCGTCTCCACGCCCACCAGGTCACGGGAGGCGGGCAAGCAGCAGCAGCCGCCCCTCCCTCCCCCGCCGCCTCCTTATCATCACCCGCATCAGTTCTGTCCCCCGACCCCTCCGCCTCCACGCCACCTGCTGAGCCAGCGCAGGTACTCCAGCGGGACGCGCAGCCTGGTCTGAACATCACACACAGATCAGTTTACAGCTCTTAAAGAGACGTTTCACCTATCAAGAACATTCTGTCTTTATTTAATCAACCTCACGTTACTCCAAACCCTTACTAGAAGTGGCCCTGGATCACAAAACCTGAAAAAAAAAAAATTTAGATGTATGCATCATCTGAAAGATGAGTAAATAGGTTTCCATTGATGTATGGTTTATAAGGATAGGACAATATTTGGCTGAGATACAACGTTTGACAACATTTAAAAAAATCTGAGGGTGCAAAAAATCTAAATATTGAGCAAATCACCTTTAAAAGTTGTCCAAATTTTTGTTTTGATATATTTATGGTAGGAAATGTACAAAAATACCATAATGGAACATATATCCTAATGATTTGTGGCATAAAAGAAAAATGGATCATTTTGACTCATACATACATTCTGAGCTATTTATGGCTGGTCATGGGTCATGAATACAATTATTTCTATAATTTTGAATAACCTTTACACAGTTTTTTTCAATGCAAAGACCATTTATAGTTAAAAATACACTCTAAAAAGCACAATTAAATGCAGTCTGTACAATTTGTGGGCTCTGAAGTCCTCTGAAGCCATATGTAATTTATGTTCAGTGGAATCCTAAAATTACTTCAACAGCAACATTAAGATTCATTCATTTTATTTTTTTTAATTTTTAAGAAAAAAAAAAAAAAAAGCCCTGCCTAGTGCAGTAAGACAAAATATACTTGTCTATAAAGTCTATAAGTCCTAACTTAATATTTTATTTAAATGTATTTGTTTTCATTGTTAACTATAAAGTAAACAAAAATAGAGAAAAATACTTGTTAAGATAAGGATATTTATGAAGTGTCAAAGTTACATTAATTATATTATATATACTATTATAATGTTTATTCATATTTTACATGTTTTTTTTGTCATTTTTATAGTTTTTTTCCTTCAAATATTTTATTTAGCTTAAATTTACTTTTATTTTAATTTTAGTAATATTAGCGCCTCAACTCTATCTCACTATCTAAGATAAAAAATTTTTTTTACCTGATTTAATTTAATTAAAAAAAACGTTATTCATAGGTTTATATGGAAGCCGTTTCCGCCACTGAATACATTATTAAAAAAAAGGGTTATTGCAACTTTTTTTAAAATCTCACAATTCTGCCTTGTTTTCTCATAATCGAGAGATATAAACACACAATTGTGATTACAAAATCCAATTTTAAGCAGAAAAAAATAATTTATATCTCGCACTTCTGACTTTATATCTCACAGTTCTGAAAAAAAAAATCTAAATTGTGAGATAAAAATTTGCAATATCCTTTATTTTTTTTTTAATCAGTGGCAGAAACAGACTTCCATAGCTTTAAATGTCACTGCATGGAAAAGAGCTGTATAAACATTCTTCAAACGTTCTTTTTTGGTCTGTGGAAAACAATAACACAGCATTCGGATGCAACATGAAGTTGAATAAACCATGACAGAATTTTCATATTTACGTGAACTATTGCTTTAAAACCCTATATCATGTACACACTTTCAGAAAATAGCACAAGCAGCCCGATCTGAACTGTTTGGCTCAAAAGAAGCTACACTTGTTGTTAGGTCCTCATGGCCTTAAAGTGTGTATTTAAAGTGAGTAGATGTATAGTATTTTTTTAAGAGGGATTTTTTTTTCTGAGATCTTTTCTTGTGTGTTCACCACGTCCCCGTATTCAAATGAAATGTTTATATATTTTGATTTCTCTAAAAATACCATGTGGTGTGTCGCCCCAAACTGACCTACAATAGATGGATGAAGTGTAGAGGGAGTGCTGTGAAGATGAAGTTGTTTCTACACACCACCATAAAAAATAATGTTTGAAATGATATAAATGTTCACGTTGTGTTTTGTAAGGGAATAGAAAATCACCACCCTCTTTCAAAGGTCTTACCTGTTAAAGCCTGAAAACGAAATCCGATTCCAGTATCTGGATATAAATCATACCTCGCAGTATTTCTGAAAACAAATGCAAAAAGTTAAATAACTAGGTTAGAAAAGAGAACACCCCCTTGAGTTGGTTTAGACGCAGCAAATAACTATTTGCACCCATAAGCCACCGCAGTACACATACCCGGCGATATCAGGAGGCGGATCTCGTGACACCTACTGCACATTTGCATAAATCAAGCTCAACTTTGCTATTTATTCAAATTGCCAACTCCTACTGAAAATGAACGACTTTGTTGCTGCAAATCAACCCATCCTTTAGGGAATCATTCCAGCTCAGTTGTGAATGTCCTCAACCCATGCTTTCGGGAGAAATTTAGGTCAGGAAGTGGCCACTAAAGAATTTCTAACTTCCAAGATAAAAGCTGCAGATTTCGTCTGTATTTGGCATCATCTGCTTACTTTCTTATCCTGTCAAGAGCCCAAGTGTCAGCTGCCGAGAAATTTAGGACGCTGCCATCCTGTGTGAAGGAAGCGCTTGATCTTGAGAGCCGTGCACCTTGTACCTAATGAAGGTGTTGACTGAGCTCCATAAACCCTTTAAAACCTTTGGATACCCGGCTCCTGACTTGTGCCTTCTCATAAAAGTATCCTAATGTCCTTTAAAAGCACATTTTGGCCCAATGTGAATTGCTCATCTGTACCGCAACCCATTTCCATATAGCACTTTTTCTATTTCTACACTATTTCCATTTTATTATTGTCCACAAAATCTTATGTTTGATTGAGCATTGAGAAACATGTTCTTGTATCCTGCTTGAAAGTGTCCGATTGAGTTTAGTTTGATGTATTTTCACATACATTCACCCTCACTGTATCAAGTATTGATCTGTTAACATTTGAGAATGAGCTAAAAATAAAGGAAAATTTGCTGATAATACCCTAGTGAAAAATAAATACACTTAAATATATTTGAATTACATTTATTTCATGCTCAGTATGCTGCAAATACATTTTCATAATTATGAAATTAATAAAATGCCATGCAATTGTATTTTATGCAGTATTACAGTATATATACTTAAAATACTAAACTGCTTTACTTAAAGTCTGCTAAATTGGAACAACTCATTGTCCAGAAGTAGTGCTGAAGTCCAATTAAACACATGCTTAGTATATTTGAAGTGGAACTATTGCAACTATACATTAGATATTTTGCATTTAAATGGCAATATTACACAATCCTGATTAAAAGTGACATAAAGACTCATTTTAGACCTATTTAATAAGAAATATGCATTGCATATGCAAAGTTTAATTAAAAATGTTATATGAGAAGGTCACGAGTTATCTGTCAGTAAATTTGTTCGTAGATTTGAACTATACTTAAATATATTACCTTTTTTACTAGGAGGACATCCAGGGTGTAGATGAGTTTGTTTTTATCATCAGAACAGATTTTCTCGCCAATGGATCCTCTGCAGCGAATGGGTGCCGTCAGAATGAGAGTCTAAACAGATGATAACAACATCACAATAATTCACAAGTAATCCACGTCACTCCAGTCGATCACTTAACATCAAAGATGTGTGTTTGTAGGAAACAAACCCATTATTAAAGTCTGCTGAATTGGAACAACTCATTTTGTACTTAATGCACTTTAATTGTCCAGAAGTAGTGCTGAAGTCCAATTAAAGGCATACTTAGTGTATCTGATTGTGCTACAGCGGAACTATAGCAACTATACTTGAGATATTTTGCATTTAAAGGGCAATATTACACAATCCTTATTTAATAAGACCTATTTAATAAGAAATATGCATTGCATATGCAACGTTTAATTAACATTTTTTATATTAGAAGGCCTCGAGTTATCTGTCAGTAAATTTGTTCATAGATTTGAACGATACTTAGTACGAAATAAATATGTTTTAAATATATTACTTTTTTTACTAGGAGGACATCCAGGGTGTAGATGAGTTTGTTTTTATCATCAGAACAGATTTGCTCGCCAATGGATCCTCTGCAGCGAATGGGTGCCGTCAGAATGAGAGTCTAAACAGATGATAACAACATCACAATAATTCACAAGTAATCCACGTCACTCCAGTCGATCACTTAACATCAAAGCTGTGCATTTCAATTAAAGAGAGCCCTCTATAAAAAAGTTCTACTCTGAATCAGCAAAGAAATATGCACAGAACAGGTACTGTCTACAAGCGTAAAAGAGATCTAAATCAGTGTGTAGGTGGACTTTGATGTTCAATTTTTAAGTTTCAAGTTAATAATCCAACTTCTCCAAATCTGTTCTGATGAAGAAACAAACGGTACATCTCTAATGGCCTGAGAATGAGCAGATTCAGAACTAATCCTTTGAGGTTTTAATGGAATTAAAGCGTTTGCACATACTTTTCTTACTTTGCTAAAACTTTTTCTTTAAAACAACTTTTTACAGCATTTTGAAAGAGGGTGGTGAGCGTTACTTTACCAACTAGAGCCAGGGGTCCGCTTTATCATCCTGAATCAATCTTTTTATCGTGTCCGGTCCTATAGAGCGACTCTGTAGCGTGTTACTGTGATCAAGCCTGGTGCTCAGGTAGCTTCATGTGAAAACCAGGTGCACATCAAACCTCCGAGAAAATATCAAATGTTGTATACTACAAGGCTATGACTGATAAATTGTATATTTTTAAAAAGACATCACTTAAAATGTTTATTAAACTATTATGTTACAATCTTTAGGGGTTGAAAAAAAAGCATTTGTGTTTTCGAATGATCTGGTGGATTATGTTTGTGTTTGCCAATTCATGTTTTCTGTATTGCATGTCATAAGAGACTCATATGTTTACGTGCAGATATCTATCAAGAGCTTTTACCAGGAGTATATCTCAGATGTACAACACTAATGTTTATGTTTTCTATTTTCTTCGTTCGGTTCTGAATCACAAGTATCTACATATCTGTTTTTTCAAGGCATTATTGGAAATGATGTCACTCTGTGCTTAGACACAGAAATTGCAGAAAAGCAGCAAAAAAAATGTATTTATAAGTCTATTTATTCATACAGAGTAGGAGAATGAAAAGCTTTATTGTATTGTTTGCACAGCTGTTTATTCACTAAGATGCGCTGATCAAAAACAGTCTTTTCTTTGTGCACACCTGCTCTGACATGTTGATGGGACCGTTCAGTTCACGTACGCTCCTCTACCAAACACCACGTTTTGTTTGCTAGATTAAATTAGTACGTAGCGACATATTTGTTTCTGAGAACATAGCGACACATTGGATCCCAGCGAGGGGCTGTATTCTGACTGTGAAGTTGTGAAACCGCACTGCTTTTTTTGCTAAAAATGCACCGTAAACTCCATCCTCGAGCTTCTTGACTTCAGCTCCCAGGAGTTCATTTTAAAAAAGCAGAAGATAAAAGCATCTGAAAAGAAAATGCTGAATTTCATGTATAATTTCGCAAAATACGGCCTTGCGATGGTCAAAGAAATGGTCCCATTTAAAAGGTTTTTACGATCTATATTTGTATTGAGCACTATTATGAAGTTTTATATAGTGTAAAGACACTTGATACGTTCACATTCATATCCTGTATATGCAATGTCACTATATCATATCTCAACAATCATTAAACGTGCAGAAAATAGAATAGAATCTGTGTGTGTGTGTGTGTTTATTTCAGTACCAGTGGCTTAAAGGGATAGTTCACCCAAAAATGATTATGTCATCATTTACTCACCCTCGAGTCGTAGATATTTTGAAGAATGTTTGTAACCAGGCTGTTTTGGGTCACCATTGACTTCTATAGTAGGAAAAAAAAAAATACTATGGAAGGCAATGGTGATAATTATGCATGAGTAAATGATGATAGAATTTTCATTTTTAGAGAACTATTGCTTTAAAGGTGCCATAGAATGCATTGAGAGAATATTTTAAATTGTTCTCTGATATGTACATAGAAGGTATGTAG
>JAUMHQ010000081.1:17632249-17645824 GCA_032361165.1 Enteromius paludinosus
TTGAATGACTACCAGACTGCCACGGTTAAAGTTAAAAATCTTTGTTTGTGTTCTGCTGAGGAAACAAAGTCACCTACTGTACATCTTGGATGCGCTGGGGGTTCATTTTTGGGTGAACTATCCCTTTAATACTTCAGATTTAAAATTGCAAATTTTAAATGTCCAACTTTATTTATTATTTACAACCTTTTTTTTGAGGCAAGGCTTAGTAAAGATCGTTTTAGGGTTATTGCTTTTATGCAGAGATCACTAGTTGTAAATGTGATTATATATTATATACAAATATTTTATAAAAACATATAGAATATTAAATAAAAAGTTCATCAAAGTTAATTTGAGACAAGAACGATTTGGTTTTCTGACAATTTTCATAAAATATGTTGATCCGCTTCAAATGTTGACTACTATATACTGTATACATACACACGCTGTATATCACACACATTTATTTCTTCATTTAAGAATGTATTTATTTATTTTTTCTTGATTTGTTAAGGTTTTGGCAACAGTTTTGTGTTGTTTATGTTGCATATAACAAAATCGATGTGTGCGTTTTAAAATTTAATATAAAGTTTGTAACAAAAAAATGCAAAATTTCAATGAAAATTTTAAAAGACAAGATTTAAAGATGTAAACAAAAGTTTATATTTTCAAAGCTAAAAAAACCTAAAACTTGTATGAACATTCAGATTCAAACTTAAATGGATAGTTTACCCAAAAATGGAAATGTGACATTTATCTGGAGGAATCAGATAAACATCACATTTTCATTTTTGGGTGAACTATCCCTTTTAATTTTGAACAGTTTATCTAGAAGAACCAATAAAGATGCATCTCTGACCTGCTTCATCAGTATGGAGAGGAATAATCACGGAGGGCCCGACACCTATACGGGTGACCGCAGCGATGGAGAGATTATAAGGTGTAAATGAAGTGAGTTCTGAGAGCATTAGGTGTGTTTCAGTGGTGTAGGTTTTGTTGACGGCCCCAGGACCCTGTAAAACTACAGCATAATCTATGATCTCGCCATTAGCTTCCACTGGGGGGAACCAGGACACATGGATGGAGGTGCTGGAGAGATTCCTACTAGCCCCAGGCAACGGAGGAGAACTTGGGACTGTCAAAACACAGACAAGTCTTAGAAAAAAGTGCTTTATATATATATGTGCATGTCAAAAACAAGAAGCGATGCATACTGTCTTCATCTGTTCGCAGGTGTAGCATTGCAGTGTGGTTTACAGCCGATCCTGCGCTGGTTGCCGGGGTGACTTTTATGATGTAGGGAAAATACTTCCTGAGCTTGGTGAAGAGGTAGATGTTGTCTGTGGTAGTTTTGGTGATGGTGATGTTGAGCGTGCGGTTGATAGACGGGTGGGTCGTACCAGCCTCTTGGAGGCTCAGCTGATAGAAGACTCTGCCGTTGGGCTCCAGAGGAGGGTCCCAGCTGATCACTACAGCCGTAGAGCTATAGATCGTAGCACTGAGGTTGTGAACGGGGCCACTCGGCACTGCACAGGGGGAGGATGTAGAAGATTAATAATGTGTGAAGAGTGGTTAACAGTTACACTTTAGAACAGGGAACAAATCATTGCAGTCTAATAATAAATGTTGGATCAATGCTGGAATGAGGCTTTGTTTCCCAATCTAAAGTGACAAAATTAGGTTCATTAACTTGCACTATTAGGACATATTTCACAAAAAAAAAAAAAAAAAAATTTAATCTATCAAAGGACTACTAAAAGGCTTTTATAAAGACTATTAAAAATCTTAAATGTCCGAACATTGACTTTATGCAATGTAAATAAATAAAATACACATTTTATTTTAATATATGATATATATTAGTGTGAAATATGACCCAGAAATTGAGATTCACCCATTATATGTACAAAGAGCTATCCTTTTAATTAATATAATAAATTAATTTATACTCAAGCAAAGCATAAATGGCACACCACAACACCAAACCAGTCAACAACTATAATGATTAAGAAGCAATGAAGATACAAGAGATTCAAATATTCATACAAATAATACAACACACACATGTGGACATGATGTTAAGCAATCTGTGAATCTGTGGAAATGAAAAATGGTAAATAAACTCCGGCACAGCGTCTGCGAAATCCTAAGTCAAGATCACAGATATAGAAGAGGAGAGAGAAGCAGAGAAGGACAGACTGATTGTGTTAGTGAGAAAATCCATCTGGAGCATGTTCTGTGCCCGAGATATTGCTTTGGGCTGAGCTGAGCTGCTGTGGCTGTCTGGTTCTCCAGTAACTGCAAACCGATCAGATACAATCACTCGCAAAGAGCCAAACAGGACCATGGCATTATTTATTCATACTGTATAGAACACTTTCAAAATCTCGGACACCCGGGGAGAAAAAAACCTTCGTCTGTCTCAGAAGGTCACCTCTGCACCGTTTTTCCCAAAATCACACAAAAACTGTTTGTTCTAACCTACTGTGCACATATGGTATAGATTCTGAAACATAGAAAGTGTTGCTTAGAACACTTTATGTAGTTGTATTCCTAATTGAGACAATAAATGCAGAGAGCTACTGTATACAGAGAGCTGCTCAGATCATTTGCATTCATAAGAAATGCACTGAAATCTGGGAAGTTGGGAAAATCTGAGCATGGTTTGACACATTGAGATCTCTTTTGAAATGCATATGACTGATTACTGGGCTCTTTTTCTCAGAAGATACCTGTGAAGCTTGAGACACAAGGAAAAATTGGTCTCCAAACAGGACTTTTTATAATGTTTCTTAAGTCAAATTGGCACATTCACCAATATTCTCAAAGACCAATATATAACATCTTACATAATGTACCCAGCAACGTGCTGTTTTCTATTTTCAACAAATCCTGTGAGAGGAAACGCAAGCTGGGATAGTCTAGAGACCGACAAATAAAAGGCTTTGAGATCAGACGCACTCTGCCTCGTGGTAAGGGCTTAACAATCCCAGTTTGCAGCTTGAAGGAAGTTGTCTCCTTTCACGAAATGTGCTGAATCTGTGCGGTGTGCAAGCATTCGGGTGTGTTTATGAGTTTCGGTGTGATTTTCTTTGGAGCGTAATCTGTTGGAAAAGTGGTGCAGAGCTGCTCCTCTCCCCTGAGTGTGTGAGGAGACTGACCGTCCTCTAACGTGGTGAAGTTTAGATGGGGACTGAACACTCCCCCATCACCAACAGAAGTGCTGGAACTCATCCACACACTGTACTCATGTCCTGCCCTCAGATCAGACAACACCAACCGGTGCTCTGAACCAGGAACCGTCTACAGAGAGAGAAAGAGAACATTGCACAGAATTTATAACGTGTGTATTTGAGTTGGTCTAGCTATTCTTAGAGATGAAATCCTTTACATGGTGGTCCTGATACTGTGGTAGTCAATGGCTACCGTCAGCTCACATTCTTTAAAACATCGGTAACACTTTATTTTAC
The DNA here is from genome assembly GCA_032361165.1 of Enteromius paludinosus. Classification (NCBI taxonomy): domain Eukaryota; kingdom Metazoa; phylum Chordata; class Actinopteri; order Cypriniformes; family Cyprinidae; genus Enteromius; species Enteromius paludinosus. Next base: position 17,635,702 of record JAUMHQ010000081.1, read on the forward strand.
GTTTACACATATTAGATGCTTATTTGCATGCATATTACTAGAATATTAGCCATTTATTAGTGCTAATTAAGCACATATTAATGCATTATTCTACCTCCCAAATCCTACCCAATACCTAAACTTAACAACTACTGTACTATAAAAAAAATTTCAAATTATGAATTTATTGAAGGAAAGGTTTCAAGTGTTACCTTTTCTAAAATGTTACCAAAATATAATTTTTTTATGTTCAGAAGAAATAATCTCAAACAGGTTTGGAACTTGAGGGTGAGAATAAATTTTTTTGATGTACTATTCCTTAAAATTTTTCTCCAAAAACAGGGCATTTTTTTATCTAATGAACCTTAAATGTTAAAAATATCTTAATTTATATCTTAAACATATCATATCTATAGTAAATTGCAGTTAGACTACACAGCCTGTTAATTAGCTAATTAAAAAAATATGTTAAAAACATATAATTTTTTTTTTTTTAAGTAAGATTTTAGCTTGAATTGATTAAACATGACATTTTTATTCATTAAGGAATCCTGAAAAAAATCTATCACAGTTTCCACAAACATATTAAGCAGCAAACCGTTCAACACGGATGATAATAAGAAATCAGCATATTAGAATAATTTCTAAAGGATCATTAGTCACAGAAGAGTTGTGATGCTGAAAACAGCTTTGCATCTCAGAAATAAATGACATTTTAAAATATATTTAAATAGAACCCCGTCATGTTTAGTGTCTCCAAAAAGAGTAATACTCATCTGAGTGAGTGTATATACCTGTGTATACTGTGTGTAGTTTTTTGTATTGTCTGTGTAGTAGATGGTGTAATACTGGATGATGCCGTTGGGTTGGTTTGGAGGACTCCAGCTGAGACGTACTCTAGTGGTGGTGAGGAGAGTGTATGATACGTTCTGTGGAGGGTCAGAGGGGGCTGCAAAACAGAGAAAGCATTCCTCCTTATGACTATGAGGGCAATGCTTCAATGTTTCATGTTATCGTGGTTCTTTTTTAAACTTAGTGAGCTGCCTCACTCTCTAGGCTAAATCAAGCTAGACCTTATAACTGACTGAGCTGAACCATCCAGAAAGAAATATACTCTTTCAATATTTTAAAATGGTGGTGTGATTTTGAAAGATGTCTCTAAAGCTCACCAAGGTGCTGATCACAATTTCAGATAGCTGTTTTTTATTTGAATAGATGTCATTCATAACTGTAATGTATTTATTTAAATCTGATATTTCATGTTTTCATTCTCGGATGCTATATTTTTTGCCAAAATTAGCCATTTGTGGCTTCTCATTAGAAACACGAGTGACACTTTATAATAACTACACACTATAAATCGTTAGTTAAGCATTAGTAAATACTAAATTCCATTGTTCCAACATTATTATGCATTAGCAAACAGTTGACAAGTGCAGCTATAAATGCCTTGTTCTTGAGCATATATATATAATGTTTAATAATTGTATTTTCATACTTTATTAATGATCAATTTATCATTTTTTAAATTATTACATTACTTACAAACCAGTTATTTAGGATTTGTCAGTGTTTGAACTTTTGTAAAGTCTACATAAATGATTATTAAATTATTTAAATGTACATTATTAAATCATATTATTTAGACACATGATAATAGCTGCTCAGTGTGTTATAAATGCTTTATTAACACATATCCCTGCTGTAATTCATGTTTAAGTCAGGTAGTTATAAAACATTTAGGAGTTGCCAGTCATCTGTTTTTGTGAGCTCATCTAAAGTGATGACTATTTACATTTTTCTAAAGCATTTACAAAAAAGATGTAAAAGCTCATTTTTTATAGTATATGAAAGATATGCTTATAAATCAAGAACAAGGCATTTCTGGCTGTATTTATAAACTGCTTACTAATGAATATTAATGCTGGAACGATGCTTTATAAAGGATGAACTGACTATTTACTAATGCTTAACTAATGATTCATAGTGTGGAGTTATTATAAAGCGTTACGAAATATGCTTATGATTTCAGAACGTGTTTACAGTTTCACCTGATTCTACGGTACTGAATGTGATGTAAATCAACATCCCTCCGTCTCCGAGTCGAGTCCAGCTGCTCACCGAGGCATTATATTGACCCAGTCCATCCACACTCACCACCACTGATGTTTTGGTCACATTGGAGACAAACTCGGAGCTCAGATTCCTAATACACACAGACAAATGTCAATCTTGTACGACAATGGCCAGGTCGTTTTAGGTGCTTTTAAATCATCTTTACTTACCACACTCTCACTATGTAGTATAAAATCTCAGAGTTGGCCTCCTCGGGAGCTTTCCAGGACAACTCTACCTCAGTATCAGACAATTTCCTGGCAATTAGGAATTTTGGAGGGGAACTGGGTACTGTCGTTTAGGGAAAAACAGCTATTATAGACTGAAAACTGTGGAAAAGGACTTCACCCTTCGAACACGACAGTGATTTGAGTTAGTAAATGTAAGAGAGTGTGCCCCATGCCAGGAACGGCATCCATATTTGTCCATTCTGACTGCTGCTAATGGAAAAACTAACCAACCAAACACAGAGAAACAAACATTGTCTGCTGAGGGAGAAAGATTAAGCTTGGTTTAAAGGCAAAATTTATCCATAACACTGTAAAGAAGTCCTGTGGAAGAATAGCTGAAAATAATAAAACACTCATTTCCTGTGCGCACACCTCTGAAAATCAGCAAAAAGAAGAAATTATTAAGTGCGACTTTCATACGTTCTGCATCTTTAGCCAGATCCTGATAAATTCACCATGAAAAATGAACCTGAAAAGTAAAAACAGCTTAAGTAAACACCACAAGGTCCGTTTGTTAAAGCTGAACACTCACCGTCCTCCAGTGTGGTGACGTTCAGGATCTCACTCGTGTGGTTTCCCAAGCCCACCTGTGTGGCGGCCTGTACGCTAATACGGTAGCGTGTGTACTTGCGCAGGTTGGAGAGGATGACGTAAGGCACGTGTGTGGTTTGGTTCAGACTGTGTGTGGCATTCCAGTATTCCACGTTGTAGAACAAGATGATGCCATTTGCAAGAAGCGGGGGAGACCATGACACATTCACCTCGCTGGATCCGATGTTCTCATAGGTCAAATCGTAAGGTGGGCTGCCAGGCACTGCAACAAACAATTGAAAGAAAGCACATTGAGGTGAAGACAGCGTTTAGTGCAAGGAATATATCAGCCTGCAAACAGCTTATATTCAATAAAACAGTCCTCTCGCGCCAATGATAAATGATTTTAGAACATTAAAGTGGGCTTCTTAATTAATTAAGTTGGCTTAAGAAAGCCAACTTACTGATATCCGACTTAAACTTATTATTATTCTTCTGAGACTGAAATTTCCGACACTATCTCCTCCTACAGCTTTAACTCTACAAGACTCCAAACTCGCCCCAGATTTTCAGACTGATCTAACCGGGTGTGCTATATCTTTTCAGACTGATCCGACTTAAGGTTTTCCTAAAAATTGTGATTAAAACTGGAAAAAATTCCATAGACTCCCATTCACTGAATGTTCAGATGAGCCAAGACTCTGCCAGCTCCAACTGTCAAAATTAAAATCTAAACACACTGCAGTTCATTAGACTCAAACTTCCCTTCTATGTACTATTTCTAACCCATTTAAACTCATTCAAACTCATCTATCTATAATCTGACTATTTCTATCTATCTATCTATCTATCTATCTATCTATCTATCTATCTATCTATCTATCTATCGATCTATCTATATTTTTTTTGGATTAAGAAAGTAAGTTGTTATCTATCTATCTATAGTCTATCTGTCTATCAGACTTCCCTTCTATGTACTATTTCTAATCCATTTGAACTCCTTTGAACTCATTCAAACTTTTCTAATCTATCTATAGACTCAATCAGACTTCTTTTGTAATCAACTTACTAATGATGCTAGAAACATGTTAGCAACATGCTAGTAACTTGCTAATCATGCTAAAAACATGCGAGTAACTTGCTAGTCATGCAAACAACATGCTAGTAACTGGCTAATCATGCTAACATGCGAGTAACTTGCTAGTCATGCTAGCAGCATGTTTCTCAAGCTAGCAACATGCTAGTAACTTGCTAATAATGCTAAAAACATGATAGTAACTTGCTAGACAAGCTAACAACATGCTAGTAACTGGCTAATCATGCTAGAAACAATGATAAAAAGAAGCAGCTCATGCACTAACCGCTAAGACACGCTACCGTTTCGGACAGTTTTTGCATTTTTTACATGTTGAATAGTATAAAGAGGACAGGGGAGAAGAAGGGGTAATGATTTAAAGATTAAACAGATTTAATCTTAAATCACCTGCATAAGCACCATGTCTCATACAGTACACCAGAGAAGGGGTGCTGGGAAGCGTGCTTTAAGGAATGAAGGTGTACTCATACACTCACACACTTTTTGATGATTCTGAAAAAAGTTATGCTCATCATGGCTGCATTTATTTGTTCAAAAATATAGTAAAAACAGGAATAATGTGAAATATAATAACAATTTAAAATAGCTATTTTCTATTTGAATCTAACATTTAATTTATTTCTGTGACGCAACGCTGAATTTTCATCAGCCAATACTACCGTCTTCAGAGTCACATGATCCTCCAGAAATGATTCAAATATGCCGGTTCGGTGCTCAAGAATATTTTTCATTGTTGATTAATATTTTTATGCAAACTGTGATACTTTTTGAGAATTCTCTGAAGAAAAGAATGTTCAAAAGAACAGCATTTATTTGAAATAGAAACATTTTTTAACATTGTAACAGTCGCTTTTGATGAATTGAATTCGCTCTTGCTGATTAAAAGTATGTTTGATACAACAAAGCATCCAACAGTCATTCATCTTTATTAATGAGCTGGCGATTTACTTTTCACTTCATGCAAATTGAAGTAGAGGCGAGATGAGCGAAAAACGAATGGGAGTTCATGATCTGATGCCTGATAGAGTTGGAGCGGGAATGTCTACTAGAAATCAAACAGCACCAAGACTTTAATCGCTGCATGTGTAAATGTGCCTTAACTGTAGGAACCCGTTGAAAGGGAAAGAGTGTGGGATTTCAGGATGAGATTTGATTAAAGTTTTATGCCTCTTCTAGTTTTTCAATTAAACATGAACACACACACAATGACTCACCATCCTCCCCTGACAGCATCTGTAGAGTATCAGAAATCTGGTTCCCGTGTCCGTGTAGCGTAAACGCACGGACAGTCACATTGTAGTGTGTGAATGGCTTCAGGTAGCGCAGCGTGGCACTGGGCGATGTGCTGTTGACTGTGTTGCTGTATGTGCCGTTGGTGTAGGAGACCTCATACAGGCGGATGAGGCCGTTGGGTTTCTCTGGCGGAGACCAGGTGAGAGTAGCGGTGGAGAAAGTGGTTTTCACGACGGTCAGATTCCGTGGGGGTGAATCCGGCTCTGAAAGACAGACGGAAGCATTATAAGAGATTTCAAAAGGATGCTACAGTATGTATATGAAACATAACTAGCTCAATACCATCCTCTAGTGTCATAACGAAGATGTGGTCTTCATCAGTCAGTGGACTTTCCCCCACGGCGGTAGATGCGGCCACACGCACCTTATAACTGCTGTGCTTGTCCAGACCTGTGGATATAAGCATATATGTTACCCTGGACCCCAAAACCAGTCATAGTGGTCATAGTTTTTCAAAGTTGAGATTTATAAAATATCCAAGGTGGATAAATCTGCAACGCAATTTTTTATAATGTAATTTAAACACCTCGTGTGTTGGTGATTATTTTAGAGATGTGTTAAAGTTGAAAGTGTGGCATAAGCCGCCAAATGTACACCAGAGGTACACCACTGTTCAAAAGCTTGGGATTTTAAAATGTATATTATTCCTAGGATGCAAAGCTGAATTTTTAGCATCATTACTCCACTCTTCAGTGAAACATGATCGTTTATTATAGTGTGTTACCTGTGAGCACTGCAGTGGTGGTGTCCGTCATCTGTTGTAATTGCTGGTTTGTAAGGAGATTGTGTGCATATACAGTGTAGTGGGTTATTTTGCCGTTAGGGTTCAGTGGCGGCTCCCAAGTAACACGGATGGAGGTGGAGGTCAGGTTCTGATAGGACACATTCTGAACAGAGCTGGGCACTGTGGGGAAAGACTGGAGTTACTTTACACAGTGGTTGTATGTTATAACTAATGTACTTCAACTCAGATGTCTGAACGTAGTTTACCTTGCTCAGTTGTTTTCACTTTAACTTCTGCGGAAGGCCCTTCTCCAATGATGTTTTTTGCCGTCACGCTAAATGTGTACTCGGTGAAAGGACTCAGTCTTCTAATCACATACTCGATGTGATCAGACGACAGGTCTGCTGTCTCCTCGGTGGCAGGTAGGACTGTCAATCAAAAAGCTCAAACAATCAGAAAATAGAAAGAAAAAGCAACAATGACTTCCCCACTTTTTAGCATCCATGATAAAGTTGTCCCAAATAATTGCATCCACTGGGATTTAAAAAAATATATATTATTGGGAGCATGTGAATTAGCTCAACAACATTAAAAAAGAAAACTTAGCAAAAAAGTATTTTTTTAATGTACAAAATTCTTTAAGAAAATGCTTTCCATGAAGCAGTATTTATAGTGTAATCCAAAAAAAAATTATATATTTATATTGGTATAAAATATCAATAAAGGCTACAGTAATATATAAATAATTCTAAATCAACAGAGTAAAATAGTTCTGTCTTGAAAGGTATATTCATGTTTCTATCAAATAATAATTCGAATAGTATTTTCTATTTACATAAACCTAGTATAAACTACTTATTATGAGATTTGATTGTGCTTTTAACAGCAATGATAATGTCCAAATCTCAAAAACCTTGACATTTAAGTGAGGTCACAGTGGTAGGAGTCAAGGGGAGGAGTTATTTACCCTCTATTCCAATAGTGGTTGCAGCTCTTGTTGGGGGGTTGGTCTGTTGCTGGGTGGAGTCTGTGGCCACCGCCCTAGTGAAGCGACGGGGCGGGGAAGGGCTTAAATTAACCGATGTCGCTTGGTCAGTTCCTTGAGTGACCGGTTCCTCAGTCACAGCCTCAGTTTCAGCTTCAACATCAGTTCTGTCGTGGGTCACTGTGAGCCAGGGTGGAGGTGTGTGGGGGGTGCTCGGGGTCAGAGGAAGGTCAGAGGTCAGTTCTGTATCAGTGTTGGTTCCGTGTGGGGTGAGAATAAACGCAGATGATGTGGTGATGTCAAGTGACCTCGCATTACGACGAAGTGAAGCATTCTGTAACACAACGATGTATTATCAGTAAAGCTAAACTGATTGTGTGTGTGTGTGTGTGTGTGTGTGTGCTTGTGGAGTTTAGTGTGTTTTACCTGTCCTCGCAGGGTGATGTCCTGTACGAGAGTACTACGGTATAACACTCGTATCCGATAGTGTGTGATTAGTCCGTTTGGTTGGCTCGGAGGTCTCCAGGACAGACGGACTGCCGTGGAGTCCACAGCCTCTGCTGTCAGATGAGACACAGCACTCGGGGCTAACAGGGAAATAAATGCACACGCGCATACAGTTAACAATAAACTTAACCAGAAGCCTTAGCACTGTTCCAAGTGGCCCACACGATGACTTTAAATCACTTAAAAAATATAAGCACAAAAATGATTATAAAGTGATTTAAATCACTAATGACTATAGATGTCATGGACATCGTCTATCATAATAAAAATATAAATATTACTGTATTTACTGTCACTTTTGATTACTTCAGTGCATCAATTTCTTTAAAAAAGTATTTTGAATAGTAGTGTTTATCCATGTAAACTCAAGGTTGGATTATTAAAGTGCCCCTGTTATAGATTTTCAAACAGTGTGTAACACAGCTCTAAGTGAATGACAACATCCTGCAAAGTTTTAAATCTGAAACTGCACCGTGTATAAAATTAGTGTCTCTCAAAAGAAAGAGTCGACTCTGAATCACTGAAACCAGTCGTTTTTAAAATAAAACATTAGCATATTGCTGCCCAGTTATTGGTCTTTTCGGGTTGGTCTGAATGAAAACGCTATTTAATTCTTTGCCACTAGATGCCGGTTTTGGAGCGTTAAAAACAGCAAGTCACAACAAATGCTGCTTTATCAGGCATTACTGGCATGATGAAATGAAAATGAGACCAATCGGACCAATCACAGTAGATTAGCATCACACAAGCGAGGGGTTTGGAAAAATGAATCATTGAATGAATCGTTTAGGAGTCAAATATGGCAAAAAATAAAGGCATATAATAAGAAAATGAAAGTATATTTTGACCTGTTGTTGGGGACTTCCAAAACCAAAATATGAGCCTTTCATTACCCATAATACAGGCACTACTATGCCTATTACTGGGAACAGCTGATATATTTTCTCATTTTTACAATCCAGTGTTGAGAAAAATGCAGCCCTTTATTCATCATAGCATTGAATGCTTTGAGGCCTTGAACCAAAATCTAATTTTAGATAAAAGCAACCCTAAGTGAACAAATAAGCTTTCTTGTTTTTCCAGGCATTTAATAAGCATTTTCTTATTCAGCACCAACTGACGTTGTATGAAAAAGTAATTCCTCCAGCTAAATTAACCCAATTAAAGGCATAATTAGAGATAGCCGATTTCGCAGACAGACTTAATTACACCCAGACCAGCTAAATATAAACCTCATTTATAACTCTCTTATTTTGACCCCTGAGCCTGAGCAATTACAGATGTCGCAAACACTTCCACATTCTCCAAGCAGATGAATCGAAAAATGAATTGTTTTGTATGACATGGATCCCAATATGTAACCATCAAGGATACACAGAGACAGTTTAGAAAGCACATGACACTAACAATCAATCACGGAGGAGGTCAAGTTGTGTTTGAAGGAACCATTAATTTTCCACTGTAGCACAAAATACACAAAACGAATTTGTGGCAATTCCTCCATGAACCACAACTAAAGTGTAGCTGGGTCATGCAGAAAGAAAAAAAGCAACTGCACATCAAAGCCATCTTTATGTTCCAGTCAGCACAGCTAAATGTGGTTCAGCTGGTTATTTAGTATGACATAATAATATTTTGATAGAGGGAATGTGGGTTTTGTTTTGTTTAACTTTATAATTTGACAGTCTTCATTGAATAAAATCAGCTTAAGTATATGCTATACTGACTCAGGTTCACTTTATCTGACAAATCCGAAGATTTGAAATTAAGCATTTCTGACCAATTAAAATCAGTGAAAGACAAAATCAGGGTTCAAATAACATTATAGATGTTTTTTTCTTTTTTTTACTATCTATATATATTTTTCTCTTGAGAAGTTTGCTAAATCTGCTAAAAATGGTGACGTTCTCAGTAAAATACATAGCTATATAAATAATAACAATAAAAAAAACTTTAGAAAAAAGAAATGAAGAAATGCAACTGACCTCCAACATTTGGAAATGGCCCTGGTAAAGTGTGGTTAAAAAGTATGTAGATAGTAAATCTGTGTGTGTATATGTATTTTACCTTCTGCTAGTGTTGTGATGTTGATCTCTGCTGCTGGTCCTGTGGCCCCTGCTGATTTGGCCATCACATGGATATAGTATTGTGTGTATGGAGTCAGTCCAGTGTACATAAACCCCTGTTCGATTGTGCTGTTCTCACTAATAAACCCTGAAATACACACATGTACCGCATTAGTAAACACCCTTTAGAGATGTGCTTAGAATAAAGTAGTCTGGAGCACATCAGGAGCGTGTGTGCTAAACGCAAGGCTACACAACATCACATATTCACTCATATCATGTAAAGCTCTTGTCACAGTGTGGTGTCTGTCAGATAATATAAATGGTAAAGGGTGAATGAATTGGTTCGGGGTGTTACCTTCAGAGCTGCGGAGCTGGATTACGTAACTGAACCTTCCTGTGGTGATCTTTGGAGGGTCCCAAGTTAGAGACAGAGATTTAGAAGTGATGTTTCTGAAAACTACATTTTGAGGAGGGTCTTCAGGGGCTGCAACACACATAATTTCCTTTATAACATTTGGGTAACACTTTAGAATAGGGGGTCAGAATAATGCATTAGTTAAGCATTAATTAATGGTTAATTTGTTCACAACTAAG
>JAUMHQ010000081.1:17655768-17666958 GCA_032361165.1 Enteromius paludinosus
GGGGTGACTGGTGCATGCAAAGGGTTAAAAATTCAAGGCACAACTTGAATGTAACTTTGGACCCGCCGGCGGGTCCGCAGAGAATGATACTAAAAGCAGAAAGCACCACTAAGGACGGAATCAAGGGCCACTTCTTCAGAAATATTGACTGGGAGACTCTTACTAGTAGAGATGTTTTGGGATGTGGTCTGGCTGAAATCTGAGCCCAGGAAGGACTGGATCTCAAACCTGTAATCACTTCCTGGGGTCAGGTCATGAATCCTGACACTGTTGCCATGACGATCAACCTGGTGCTGCAGAGGGAGGTCACCGGCAAAGCCATACTGAAGCTAAAGAGGTTTGAATGAGAAGAAAGCAACAGGAAATAAAATAAGAATGCATTTAATGACAGCATTAATGTAACAAAAATAAAAATAATAAATAATTAAATAATAAAAATAGGCGGCAACATGACTGGTTTCAACATTGATAATGATAAGAAATTAAAGTCACTGTGGCCCAGGACATTAAATTGGTCTGGGTCTTTACATCATACACTCAAATACCTTCCTTCTGTTTGTAAGGTATAATGAAGGATGGCGCTCATGTATTATGAGAAAGGCAGAAACCCGAGCACAGGGGGTGTTGCTAGGCTACATTTCAGCTGAGACGGTCCGTATGAAAGTTTTAACAGGTGCACAAAGGCCCTGATACTAGTCTAGTGCTGCTTACAAATACATACCGACTTCATTCCACATAACCACTTCAAATCATTTCTAATCAAGCAAACAAACAAGCAAAAATCGAATGCTTAAACAATCCATCATACCCTTGAGTATGTGGATCTCGATGCTGATTGGATAAATAAAAACTCCACCCTACCCTGTAACCATCCACTTTGCCTGGTGGGCGTGTCCACATCACATACATGCTGCTCACTTCCTGTTCAATGAAAGTGAGGTCATCAGGAGGTTCTGGAACTGAATTACAAAAAAAGAGCACATTCTCAAGTCTCTATGTTAATTTTGCTATCTTATGGCCAACTTAAGTGCAACCCCAGGACGGGGGGGAAATGCATGCAAGATGGCAGATGAAAGCAATTTTGATTTGATTATAGAAATGCATTTATTAAGCAAGGATACATTTAATTGACTTAAAGTAGCAGTCTACTTAAATTATACACTGTTTGGTAATATTAAGCTATTTTCAAGACTTTTAATAATAAAAAAATGTATTAGAGAATGGAGGAATTTAAAAATTCAGCTCTGCTTTCACAGGACTTATAGAACATATTTAAACAGTTCAATATTTCTAAATATTGCTGCATTTTTATCAAATAAATTCTGCTTTGCCGAGCGTAAGAGGCTACTTTTAAAAACATTAATACAATGTAACAACTGTAAACTTTTTAAACGGGTGTGCATTTTATTCAATACCTAAAACTAATAACAAACAGATTAAAAGTGATTATTTAACTCAATATTTAAATGCATTAATATGATAGTATCAAGTAAATTAAGTGGCATGCTAACATTCAACTCGGCTAAATTGGTTTCACAGGAAGAGCTCTATTTGTTAAGGTGTATATAAGTAGATGGAGTTGCTACCCCAGAGAACTGTTTCAAATCATCAGCTAGCATGCTGTTTTGAATGGCAGCTTTCTATGTAGGCAGTACAGCAGGGATAGCGCTAATGTGTGGATTTGTGTGTGACGGTTAGTGTAGTACCAGTATAAGTGTAGTCACACTCACATGTGTTAGTGTTTACAGCAGCTGGTAGACTTTGTCTGTCTCCGCTAACACTGCTCACTTCAACAGTATACACACTTCCAGGCAACAGGTTGTCAAAGAGATATGTTCTAAAAAAAAAAAAAAAGAGAGAAAGCCACAGTTCAATCCTCTCTCAGAAAGAATCTTCAGGGCAGATAACTGATCTAAATCCGCACCTGTCATCAGACGCACTTTGACTGGTCTGAAGGATAAAGGTTGAGTTTCTGATGGACAGGATAAATGAGTCAGAGACCCCCCGGCCGGCCCTCCAGCGCACACCGAGAGACGCTGATGTCCTCTGCACTGGCAACAAGGTGACCGGGCTGGGAGCTACAAAAACACTCAAGGCCATTAAACACAAATTTATCGATTAGAAGTTATAACAGGCTCCTATGGTCACGAAACACAAAAAACTGACATTCTATAAAAATGTATTCCTTTTTCTCTAGTTGTGATAATCACAAGCTGAAACATCGCTCTTCAAAAAGTAAACGAGAATTTTCAAATACAGCAATGCTTGAAAGAAGTCTCATGCTCACTAAGGCTGCATTTATTGGAACAAAAATACAGTTCAAATCAATTTATTATTATTAGAATTTTTTTTTTTTTTACAAAATAAAATAAAAATCTCTGTATCTCAAAATAAATATTTTTGTATACATAATATATGTAATATATTTTTATATGCCAGTACATATATTATGTTCTCAAAAACATTTATTTTGTAAGTAATTAATTACAATTAATCGTTACTATGCACTAAAATTAAACAAAATGTATATACAGTATATATATATATATATAATCTTAATGTTTGAACAGTAGCATAAGAAGTTGCGTTTATTACACAAATGCATGTGTACCAGCTCTTATGGTGATGAACACAGCCAGACTGTCTCTGAAAAACTCCTTCTCAGTTCGGACAGAAAAGTTGCATAGTTTTCCTGCAATCACGTCTTTAAAAATTGCTCTAGTGTCGACTACTTTCTGTACCTACAAAGACACACAAAAAACTGGTAAACAAACTATTTTCCTTTTCTTTAAGTATTTATTATTTAAGGACAGCAGTAAATATTCACTGCAGTTTCATAAAAGTGATATTGGTGATCCCATGGGAATGGAATCAGGAAAACCTATTTCCTTCATGAATTGTAATAAATTACAGAAACGCAGACGTCATACACAGGATGTGTACTCACACACAAGATCGTACCATGACAGTATCAGCGCAGTTCGTGCACAGCGCCTCATAATGATGGCCCGCCCCCTCAGCCCTGTCCCACAGGAGCTCTACAGAGCTGTCAGTCACAACACCAGCACGCACATGAGTGGGAGGAGCCAAACCTGGCATCAAATAAACAGATTGAAACAAAATCAGTTCTACACTATAACATACTTGAATATGCACATTGTGCAAACTTAGGTTAAAGCAATAAATAATTGTTATTTTCAAGGTTACATCTGAATTTGCTGCAATAAGTAAGTAATATAATTAGATCATATGACAATGTAGGGTTATTTTTTATTTATTTCCCAACACAGCATACAGTAAATGAAAAGCATCTAGCTCATGTGCATGCATTTTCTGCATTTTTATAGCAACGCTTTCTTTTTACACCAATTTAGGTGACAAAATAAGTGCTGATCATAATTTGCATGGGTAAATATTAGTACAAGGTATACATGAAATTTGCCAAATTTAGGGATGCATCTTTTATCTTTTTTTATTATATTTTTTTCAGAGTTTTGTTTAAATAAAATAAAAAATAAAACACTATAAATCAATAGTTTTTTGAATGAACTATGGCATCTTAACATTAAAACGCACCATGTAAACAACCAAGATTTGCTAACGATTACATTAATTTCATTTTTATATAGTGTTAATATTAATTTATTAGTTTTATTATTTGTTTTCATGTTAAGCAAACATTAGATGGCTTTAGAAACATTACTGTAAATGAAAACGTTCCAAAATTTTTCTAATATTGTACTTTTTCAGCAATGAGAGGAAAAGTTTCTCACAGGTCCTCACAGGTGGCAGAGCGAAGCCTTCGCTGCTTGTGTTTCTGCTGGTCACAAACACTTTAAAGTCATACTGCGTTCCTGGACTCAGCTTGTCGACTAACAGTTTGGTGCTGTCTTCGGACACTGGCCTCCAGGATCGATTATTCTGGTAAGTAACAGTGATGCCGTCATAAATGCTGTTTCTGGGCATCTGCACAAAGAGCTCCACAGAGTGTGTGCCAACTTTGTATGGGAGGGCAACCCGGATGCTATCAGGTTCTGAAAGAAGAATCAAAAATACATTTATAGACTAAAAAAGCAGCACAGTGGAGGAAATGGAAGATAAAAACAGAACTGAATCACACTTAGAGTCTGTTGTGTGGTTGTCACTATGCTCATGTTTCTGGCCTTCACTGCAGCCACTCCCACTTCATACGTCCCACCTGACTTGAGCTGCGTGAAAGAGATGCAGGTGGAGCCGTTTACCCAGAATTCTCTAGTTTGAGGCTGATTTGTTTGTGGGTGGAGCTGGATGTAATATTTATCAATATCCTCATCCAGTGAAGGCCACCAGCACACAGTCATGTTCTCAAGGCCCACAGCATCCACTGAGACCCTGCGTGGAGGACTGACCTCTGAAACACACACATCCAAACACAAAACAGTTTTTTGATTTTTTTTACATTTTTAGCTGATGTTGATAAATGTAAAGGGTAAAAAATGTATACGATTTTGTCAAAACAAATTCCAAATAAATAAAATCTGCAAATCAGCAACATAACATTAATGTAAAAACTGATATTTTTATATTTGCTAACAATTATATTAATTACATTTTTATGTAGTGTTAATATTATTATTATTAAATTATTAGTTTTATTAAAAAAAAATTTTGACGCCAAAGGTAAAATAAAAATATATTTAAAAATATAAAATATATACGTATTATAACATATTTATTATAAATAAATCATATAACTATATAAATATTCTTATATTAATTGTTTAAATGTTTTAGCAATGTTTTCTTCATTTTTATGAAAACATTAAGGGAAAATGTTATCGTTTTGCAAACATTATGGGAATGTTACTTTTGAACTTTCTCTGAACATTCTGAAACAATGACAAAAAGTCAGGTGAACATACAATAAGTCCAGTTTAGAGAAAAAAGTTTCCATGAAAGAAGTATATATTAAGCGTGCTAATGTTTTGAGAACACCAATACAGAAAGAACGTTACTGTAAGATCGTTTGTTCACAATTAGAAGAGAAACTGGTAGAACATTTCCCTGTTAGCTGAGATGTTGATGATAAATATGGTTTATGTTCACCCCTTGATATCTCTTACACACTAAATGTGTTGCAAAATCTACCTGTGATAACAGTCACGGACCGACTGTCAGAGCTTTCCACACCTTGAGCCGTGACAGACACAACTGTGATCCTGTGAGCATGATACGCCTTCAACCCACCAATCGTAGCGCTCCGATTCATCTTGTCCAAGCGAACGGCCAGGCCTCTGCCAGAGAATAGATCCACCCAGCGCAAGACGAAGTGCTCAAACTGAGCATTGTGGGTAGAATGGGGGGCAGCCCAACACAATGCAATCTGACTGGATGTGAGAGCTGTCACTGTGAGATTCTGAGGAGGATTTGGCTCTGCAACATTACAAAAACAGTGCATTGGATAAAGGTTCCTTTAAAGTGTGTTGGTACAGTACTAGAGCCGTAGAGACTTACTTGTACTGGCAATAAAAATGGGTCCGAGTGTCTGAGACGCCCCACTGGGCCGTGTAAGAAGCAGTGAGAAATGATAGACGTGTCCAGGAGAGAGACCTTGAACTCTCACTTTGTCTTGAGTGCTTGTGAGCACCACATGCGAGACGGTTTGATCCTCTGATTCATCTTCTGATTGTAGAGCAAGCGTAAAACCAGCAGATAAATCCAGGTGAGATTCATCTGACCAGACAAACGCTGCTTCTGTCTCACACACGCTCTCCAGATACAGCCATTCACTTCTGCTCTGCAACACTGAAACACACAATCAATCTAAAAGAAAATCTTAACAGATTTCAGACAGCAATTCAGATAAATAGAGAGAAGATTGAGACTTCAAACGCCACATTTAATGTACTGTTACCCAGCAGTCCACGCTGCAAAATACAGGCTCAGAGATGGGCTGGAGGTGCCTTTTTGGCATAAATACTATGGAAGTCAATGGCTACCAGCAGTTTGGCTACAATGTTCCTCAAAATATCAGCTTTTATGTTCACAGTTTAAATTTTAGCAATTTTATTACGTGCTTTTATTGCTTGTTTTTTGTACTTTATATTAATTTAGCTTTAATTCATTTTAAGTAATTTCAAATTTTCACTTCAATCTATTATTTATACTTTATTTCAATTAATGCATTTTTATATATAGTTGTATGCCTCTACAGTATATATATATCAGCATTTGCATCAACTTTCTTTTTTTCTAATTATGAAAAAATAAGGAGATATTCATTATGAAGAACAAGTAAGACTTTTAATTTTATACTTCAAAAACTCTTATGAGCAATACAGTACTCATCAGGCCATTTCTCTGAAATGCAGTAATGCTTATCGTACAGCTTGATTTATCAAAACAGGACATATTCCTGGACCAACATGCTTTGTTGGTCCAAGAACAGCATTCCTATCAACCCAATCAATCCTGACTCCAACCCAACCTCTTTTTCCAGGAACAACAGTAGATGTTGATCGAGGAACATGTTCTGCTTGTGTAAATCAAATCCCCCTTATCGCAGTGAGAGTAACCACACTCAGTATCTCTCTCCTTCACTCACACTCTTCTTGACAAATATGAGGTAGCTGCAGGTAACACAGGAAAGCAGTGAAGAAGAATCCCGCTCCAGTCGCATTCTTCTGCATCGCAACACAGCCTGTTTGATTGGGTGCAAGCGATGATGTCATTTCAATATTTAAATTGTAGGTAGAGCCATCAGACCAGCGGAAATCACCTTCTGTCTGTGTATATTTAAAACAAAGGCTGAATGAAATACTAGCATAGCACATACTATTTAAGTTTCAATATGCAACCGAAAAAGATCTACATAGTTTGCCATGTACTGTACCTCACGGTCATTTAAAGCTGTCCACAACAGCTGAAGATGGTTATAGGATTCTAAGAAGGTTATGACAGATAGAAACTCTGCATCTGTTTTTGTGTTGGCCAGATGTGACCCTGAGGTTGATCTTTCACATGCTTGCTTCGCTCCAGACCATGACATGAACATCAGGTTCACCTTATAACAGCTCCATCCCACAGCGTGCCAGCCAACGGGACACTGACCTGCAGGCGGAAGTTGTGTCTTTACATGTTTTCCTACTATTTACATTCTTTTTCATCTTCTTGAAATATTTGCCTTTTCACCCCTCACACAATAAACGTGAATGGTGATTTATTGAATCAAATATAATATTTGATGGTCTGGTATAGTATTATAAAAATGTAAAATAATATTCTAAATGACCATAAAAGCAATTAATTTAACATTTTTAAAATGAATATTTTTTAATAATGATTTTTTTAATTATTTATTATATTTTATCTTTTCATTTTAAGCTAAAATCTGTTTGTAAATATATATTAGCTTTAATTATATTTTATTTCAGTTTTTTAATTATATTTGCTTTTTTTTGTTACCAAGGCAAAAAGTCATCTTTTTAGTTTTACTAACTTTATTTCATTAATATATATATATATACACAAACTAAAAAGTTGTAATTTTCTAAATAACTGGACAATAAAAAGTAATTAGCATCAAGTCTAATAAAAGCCTTACTGGTTCTACTTAACTTTAGTGTTAAGACATTTACCTTTACATATTTTGCATTACAATAAAGGAGCATAAGCAATTCATTACAACACCTTTCACTGCATGTGTATGTGTACATACCTGTCTTTATGGCCAGCCATTGGCTTTGTGTAACATTAATTTGGAGATGAGGGAAGAATGTTTTCTTTGCCACACCGACATTGTAACGACGGCCAGGCTGTAAACCTGTAACTCGGTGGAATGGCTGAAAATGGGACATAACCCAACACTGCTCATCCAAACACACATCTAAGACATCTCCATCATCTAATGTAGGCCAGCTGAACACGGCAGTCGTGGATGAGACATTCATGCGTAAAGAGGAAGTCACGAGAGGAGCTAACAACAACAGAGCAAAAAAAGGAGTATTAAAACACAGCCAAAACGTGCATTTGTGCAATTAAAACCTCTTGAGTTACCAAAATGGAAAGACTTCTCATCCTGCAGTTCTGTGCCATTGTATGACTGTAGACTGAATTCCAGCTTCTCAGAAACTTGTGGTGCTCTGAACTGCATCAGACACCCACACACGTCTTCACACACAGCAGTACTGCTCAGCACCTGACAGAGGGGGAGATACTCCCTTTATCAAGTGTGACCCTAGAACACAAAGCTAGTGATAAGGGTCTACTGTTTGAAAATAAGACGAATGCATCGCCTGAAAGCTGAATAAACAAGCTTATGTTTGGACTGAGGTCTGGACTTCTGGAATCTAAGGGTGCAAAAAAAATCACATTTAAACTTGTCCAAATGAAGTTCTTAACGATGCATATTACTAATCAAAAATTTAGGTTTGATAGATTTACAGTAGGAAATAAACAAAATATTTTCATGGAACATATCTTTTTGTTGCATAAAAGAAAAATAAATAATTTGAACCCATACAATGTATTGTTGGTATTGCTACAAATAAAACCATGCTACTTATGATTGGTGTTGTGGTCCGGGGTCACAATATTATCAGTGTGCACTCTTGTAACACTAAGATGCCAAAGACGTTCCATTCTGTGTTTCCTGAAGAGCATTTCAGTGAACATTTCCAGTACCATTTCCATATATTTTGAATATTTTCATCATTAAAAGAACCTTTTTTGTCCAACGTCAACTTTAAAGAACCATTTGAAGATTTCACAGATGTGTAAAAACCTACATGGAACCATTTATTTAGCACGTGGGAGCGTGTGAGAGGAGTAGTGTTTGCATCGCACCTTGTTTCCCAAAAAAAGTGTATAAAAATGATCTGTCCGAGACGGAAAGCACAAAAATGCCACCTGCACATAGACAGAGGATGGACTTCTGGAGCATGGGAGACTGAAAGCCTGCAGGACAACAAGAGGAAAGAAAAATTCACAGGGTTGAGCGCAGACTGCTATCTTTAAAATTGACATGAAAAAGCTTTTGAATGTATGGCATTTCTGGATGAAAAATAGAAAAGAGATGTTATTATTGCCATATTAATTACATTTACTGTTATTTACCACTGTATTACTTAATCAGCCTTGATTTAGGCAGAATTGCCTACAGTAAAAATACTATATTTGGCAAATAATTAACATTATTTCTGGCCTAGAGGACGTCAGCTGAAAAGGAAAGGCATTTTAGATGCACAGCAAGTTATTACATTGTAATAAAAGATTGCAAAGGCAAACATCTGCTCTTTGAAATAACATGCATTAATAAATAATGGCTCAAGAACGTTTATTAAGAAAGCAAACAGGGTCAATTTTGATTTCACCTTCAAGGTTTCTAACGAACTGTTCCAGCTTATAAAGTTTCAAAAACACCAACAGCTTCTTACGTAACTCTAGCTCTCGGAAAGCCGTGTATCTTTTTTCTTCACAGCAATTTATAGCACATGCATTTTCCCAAACTTGAAGATGATGTAATCTAATGAACCGTTCGAATGCATTATTACCTGAAAGAAGTGCAGGAGTTGCCATAACAATGGCAGAACTTTGTCCATGGAGCTCCATCCCATAATTCCAGTGTCCATAGACGACACCATATCCTTAAAGCCAAGCACTACGCTCTTTAGCCTTGCAGCTTGCACTGTAATAATAACCTACACTACAATAGTATGGTCAGTCAAACTCCAGAAGCATCCTAAAACAGTCTTTGTGGTCATAAGAGCTCTCCGCTGCATCTTAGAGCAAACAATTTGGCTGAGTAAAAAAAAAATACCCCACATTCCTTGAGGACACGCCTCCACTGCCACTCCAGATGCCCATGCCAGCATCTTACAACACTACAAACCCCACACTGGAGGATTCAACCACACCCCCTCCCGAAAGCAGCTCTGCGTCTCATTCATTCAAATCAGACAGCCTCTCCACCCCATATTTTCTTTTTCTCTCTTTTTGTACCTAATCGAAATAAGTACAGGTTGTCAAGATGACAAAAGTCATGCAGGGTCAGCCAAAGAGTTGCATTAAACGCTAAGAAAATAAGAATCCTGCACTGCGCTCCTACATGCATTACATCACCCGATGAGAATAAACTCAAAACAATTTATATCAGCTGTCAAGAATAATTAATTAACACACATTATGTAATGTTTGGAATGCTTCAGAGTTGTATATACAGTACTACCCTTAAAAGCACTTGCACTGGGCAAATGTGAAAGCATGTAGCTTGCAGCTTTTTGTTAAAGAAGTGTTATCTGAGCTGTACAGCTTTGTTATTTTTCTATTTTGGCAGCTTTCCGAGTGTGTTTTAATGTTTATATCACTGCTTCAGACTTTCATTGTCGAAGCTCTGCCACTTTTACTGTACAAATAAAGACAAAACGAGTCAATTTTGTTCTCTGTGGAAATTGAGAGTTAATTGAACTCACAGCATTCCTCTTAATTCTGATTCAGCAGATGTTCACGAGGGAGGAGATGAACTTCTCCAACATTTTAATTACCTGACTTGAAAACAAAACACAACTCAGCAAGATATCACTCAAGTCACGCGTGGGCTGTTCTAGTTAATAAATCACTGCTGGAATTAGATCAGGGTGAAGATGCTACACTTCCGGCGAAGCCAATTGTTTTCCTGCAGTTTTACCAATTATTTATCCTGATTGGTCATTTTGTAAATGATTCATATCTGCTGTGTTCTAATCTGTGGCTTATTGAATGGAATATTACAAGATAGCTTGGTAAACCAATTAAATAATTGATTTGCACAGTGCATATGGAAAAATATAGTTTTTTTTGCATTTTTATTTTATTATTTAAAAAACATACAATAGCATGCAGGTTTATAGGTAGTTTGCTATATGCTAAGCATATTCAGGTTTATACAATGTAGTTCACTTGCAGCAGAAATCTTGTTTTTGGCATTATGGCTATAGTATGGAAATTCAAGTTCATCACGTTATGTTTTTTAGAAACATAAACTGCACATGGGAAGTGTCAACACAACTAGTGAGTGATGGATGTGGGATTTCTCTTTAAATATCAAATGGCCTGTTCACACAAAGGATGATAATGATGAAGGTTTAAAAACTCTTCTAGGTTTAAAGGTGCCATAGAATGCATTGAGAGAATATTTTAAATTGTTCTCTGATATGTACATAGAAGGTATGTAGC